>PJEX01000137.1:0-26700 GCA_005350895.1 Colletotrichum tanaceti
GGCAATACGTGACATTTGTCGATCTCTGCCCTTACGCACGGATGCGTTATTTATTCACAAACGCTGCCAACGCAACAGACTGTATGGGCGCGGGATTGGACGGTCCTCTTATCCGTTCCCCTCATCGCGCCCTTTGCTCCCTAACAAATAATACCAATGCCATGCCCCTCCGCCCTCCAAGCACGTTAATGCCATGCCCCTCCGCCCTAATAATACCAATGCCATGCCCCTCCGCCCTCCAAGCACGTCTTGAGATGGCGTCAGTCCCAAGGGGTCGAAGCACAACTTACAAATGCAGTTTCGGCGGGGCGACTGACTCTGGCTGCAGTCGTGCTTCCATCCGAACACCACGTCTTATTAGTATCGTCTTGCTTCTCAAAGAACCGCACCTATTGTCACGTAAAGCACACGGTAAGACTTGACGAACCATTATTTATAATCTCATCACCATGTCGACTTTCAGCCCTTCCAAGATTCTCGTCTTTGGCGCGACGGGCAACATTGGCCTGTTTATCACCGGCGCCCTGTTGGATGCCAGCCCCTCGTTCGGTCAAATCACCATTTTCACTTCGCCCGCCACGGTGGGAAAGAAGCCGGCGCTGCTCGATGGCTGGAAAAAGAAGGGTGCCAAGATCATCAGCGGCGACGTCGACGACAACGAGCAGATTCAGGCCGCTTACAAGGATGCCGATACCGTCATCTCGGCACTGGGCAGGAACGTCATTGAGAAGCAGATCGACCTGATCAAGCTGGCCGAGGAGACCGACTCTGTCACATGGTTCTTCCCCTCCGAATATGGCACCGACATCGAATACAGCTCCAAGAGCGCCCACGAGAAGCCTCACCAGGCCAAGCTCAAAGTGCGCAGGTACATCCGCGAGAACGTCCGGCGCCTCAAGTACACGTACCTCGTGACGGGCCCGTACGTCGACATGTTCTTGACGCTGCCCGCCGTTGCGCAGGAAGCCGGCGGGTTCGACACGGCCAACCGCAAGGCTGTCCTTGTCGACGGCGAGGGCAAGGTCGGGTTGATCACCATGAAGGAGTGAGTCTCAACCCCGTCCATTTGTTTTATCGGTCACCAAGATAGTTCGTACTGACTACACGCAGCGTCGGCAAGACCCTGGTCGCCTCGCTCCGTCACCCCGAGGCATCTTTCAACCGCGCCCTCAAGGTGCAGTCCTTCGTGGCGACCGGCAAAGACATCTTGGCCGAGTACGAGAAGCAGACGGGTGCCAAATGGGAGGTGGTCTACTCGCCGCTACAGAAGCTCAGGGAGGCCGAGGAGAAGGCGTGGGCCGACGGCGTGCCTTATGCGACCATCTTCACTCTGCGACGC
Source organism: Colletotrichum tanaceti (assembly GCA_005350895.1). Lineage (NCBI taxonomy): Eukaryota > Fungi > Ascomycota > Sordariomycetes > Glomerellales > Glomerellaceae > Colletotrichum > Colletotrichum tanaceti. The sequence continues at coordinate 1,340 of PJEX01000137.1, forward strand.
ATCTGGGCCGAGGGTGGCACGTTGTACGAGAAGACAGACAATGAGAGGATCGGGCTTGGGCCCCAGGATGTCGAGACGCTAGAGGTGGCCGTGAAACGATCATTGGGTAAGGCTCAGTAGAACCATCAGAAGAAAGAACCAATTGAAGATCTATGTGTGGCAAATATCAAAGCAAAGTTATGAAACGAGCTGTGTGAAGCAGCAGAAAGTAGAGTATTGTCAAACCAACGAAGCTACCCCTCGGATATATTACGTAGATGGTGTTCAGAATCTTCTTCAGATCATATCATTACATCGCTCTGCTATGAAGCCGTTGTGCCTAGATTCACTTGACATAGGCACTGTATGTACGCAAGCTTATTGAAACAAACAACTTTTTGTGCTTACCTGTGAGGTAAGTATCCGTACCTAGGTACCTTAGGTAGGTAGGTAGGTAGGTAGGTAGGTACCTCAGGTACCTACCTCAGGTACCTCAGCTGCTCAGGTACCTTAGGTACCTATGGCTGAATAAGGTGCAGCGGGGACCAACGCTAGCCGCCGACGGGCCCCAGCCCGGCTTGCGGAACCTGGTGCCAGCTCGTGGGGTTCTTGCTCAGGTGCACCGGATCGGGACTGAGGAACCGCTGAAAGCGGCGTTACAGGTGGTGACCGTTGTGGCATGTGGGCAGCTCCCCCAGCTCCCCCCTAGCTTTCCCAAGCCCTCGAGTCCGTATTCGCTTCGTCGTCCCGACTTCCACATCTACCTACCCTGAACTGAGTTGAACTGAATCATCCAAACCTTCCCTCCTCATACAACAGTCCCTGGACTCTCTTTTGGACGACACACAACCCCAGATCCCCCATACCAAGTTGTCGTCAGAATGGCTCCCTCGGGTCTTCGGCAGTGCATCCACGATGTCAGCCCCTACCTGATTGTCTTGATTCTTGTCTCGACCTTGGGACCCCTGCAGTTCGGCTTCCATCTTGTGCGTATTGCGTCGTATCCCTCTCCGCCCATCTTGAGCTCCAATTGCTTGATCCAGCCATGCGAGGGACGCCTGCTAACCACCTCCAACTGTCCGCTAGGCCGAGCTGAATGCGCCGCAAGATGTCCTCACCTGCCGCAAGAAGTCGATCGCGGCCAAGGGACTCATTGTGGAATGGATACACACCAAGCCCCCTCCCGAAAACCATAGCTGGCTTCCCGACTGTATCCCCATGACCGACGCCGTTTTCGCGACCGTCTCCTCCATATTCACCGTCGGCGGCCTCGTCGGCGCTCTCTGCGCCGGGCCCTTCTCTTCGAAGCGCGGCCGACGCCCTGCCATGAGGATCACCGCCGTCTTCTTCGTCATCGGCGCCATCATCGAGACGATCGCCGGAGCGCCCCCCATTCTGGCCATCGGCCGATTCTTCACCGGTGCCGCCGGTGGTGCCTCGACCGTCATCGTCCCCCTGTACATCAGCGAGATCGCACCGCCCAAGGAGCGCGGTCTGTTCGGCGCCATGACCCAGGTTTCAATCAACGTGGGTATCCTGCTCGTCCAGACACTTGGGTTCTTCTTGAGCTACGGAAAGGCATGGCGGTGGATCCTGGCCGCGGGCGTCTTCGTTGCCTTGGCCCAGGCCTTCGGCCTGCTGCTGATTCCCGAGAGCCCGGCTTGGCTCGCTGCCAACGGCGATGTCTCGCAAGCCCGCCGCACCCTGCAGCGGATCCGCGGCAAGAAGTTTGACATCCGCGAAGAGGTCGAGAGCTGGGACGGCGAGGTGAACACCGAGCAAGAGGGTCTTCTGGCCCAGGCTGAAAGTGTCCCGCCCGTGTCTCCTGGTCTCCCGAAGCACAGCTCCCCTGTCCATCTCGGCTTCTTCCAAGTCGTCAAGGACCCGCTGACCCGCCCTGCCATCGCCGCCGTTGTCGGCATCATGTTTGCACAGCAGCTGTGTGGCATCAACTCCATCATCATGTACTCCGTGTCTTTGTTGACCGACCTGCTCCCCGTGAGCTCGGCCCTGTTGACGATCCTGATCTCCGTGGTCAACCTGATCACCACCGCGGCATGCTCTCCGCTGCCGGACAAGCTCGGTCGAAAGAGGTGCATCCTCATCTCCATCATCGGACAGGGGACCAGTTCGCTCGTCCTGGCCCTCTCCATCCAGTTCGGTGTCAAGATCCTATCAGCCGTGTCGGTTGTGACCTTTGTGGCATTCTTCGCGGTTGGCTTGGGGCCGGTCCCTTTCATTCTCGCCTCGGAACTGGTGGGACAGGAAGCCGTCGGCGCCACTCAGTCTTGGTCTCTGGGATCCAACTACGTCGCAACGTTCCTCGTTGCCCAGTTCTTCCCCATCGTCAACAAGGCGCTCAACCAGTGGCTTGGAGGTGCCGGCTGGGTATACTTCCTCTTCGCCGGGTTTGCCCTGCTGTTTGCCCTCTTTGTTTCCGTCAAGGTCCCCGAGACAAAGGGCAAGAAGGATGCCGATGAGGTCTGGGGCCGAACTAGACGACTTGATTAAGACACACAGACGCACCCTCAAAAAATAATTTGCATGTGGTTTGACTCGTGTTACTTGGATGGGAAAACATCTGGCGTTGGGGTAGAGATTCGGGCGGCAGCGAAGGGGGTATTATTAAATAGATTGGCTCAAACTTGGAACAAGCGCCTGCTTCTCACCGTCTGCTCCAGTTGCAAAATGCCGGCCTTGACGCCGTCAACAATGAAGACCTGCCTTCCCTTTGTCTCGCCGTACACGTCCATTGCCGAGTTGCGGATGATGTCTTCCAGTCCAGCCATGCCGGCGCACCCCATGACGACGCAGCGCACATCCCCGCTGCCGAGCAGCCTTTTGGTAGCCACCTCGAGCTTGGCTCTCACCTCGGCTGGGCTGACGTGATGGAAGTCCCCGGCCATCAGGCCCGTCGACGTGACGCCGCCGAACTTGACGTTGTCGGACCGGTCCCTCTGGCCCAGGTAGCCCGCAACGCCCCGGCTCAGGTGCTCCTCCCAGAACTCGCCCGTGGTGACGACACCCCACTTGGACGAGAGGTACGAGGCGGTCGAGCTATGCGGCAGCAGCGCCGTCGCGGTGAGGACGCTCGCCTCGAAGATGCCGGTGACGGCGAGGGACGCGTGGAACTGGCGGGACAGCTTCTCGACGAGCGTGTGGACGCTGTAGCAGGCGACGAGCACGCCGTCGTACTGGTCAAGCTTGCCGGTGTTGGCGAGGTCCCGGACCACGACGTCGGTGCTCAGCCGGATGTCGTCGTCGCCGTCGATGCTCGCCGGGCTCTCGGGCGGCGCCGTGTACGTGTGGATCTCGAGGGACTAACACGGAAGTCAGCCTCTTTTGCCTTTTTTTTCTTTTCTTTTCTTCTTCTTCGTTGCTTTCTCAAAAGGGAGGGGAGGCTTTTCTTTTTTAGAGGCTGCCTGTGTTTCCGTGGGAGTTTTTTTTTTTTTTTTTTGGTTTGTCTTGGGCAAAATCTCAATCCCGCCCCCGGCTTACATCGTGCAAGGGCATTGCTTGTATAGCCCTCTCCATGCCCCTCGTCATGTCCTCCGAGGAGTTTGGGTTGATCACGAGGATCCTGATGTTCCGTCGAAGCACGCGGGTCGTCATGGTCACTTTCTTGGACGGAAACAACGTCTCGAGTGTGTGAGTATCTCGGTCTGCACACCCGAGTGGCGCTCCAAGTTCGGGTGAAAAATGAGTGTGAAGCTACCGCAGGTACTCCACGTACATCAAAGCTCTATCATCCATGTCGAGCGTCCCGCCGAACAGCGAGCGGCCTTGGGATCCTCTTCCGTCAGAAGTGGATCCTTGCCAGTTCGCTGATGCTGCCGCTGGGTACGCTAATTACAGTGCTCATTGCTGAGTATCGTACTCAGCGATCAGTGCTCAGTGATAGTGACAATAGATAGAGTGGTCACTGCGGGGTATCACGTGATAGCTCAGCCACCTCGTAGAGGCTAAGACGATCCAGTTGCAGCACGCACAGCGCACAGCACATCAGAACAGGAGACTGGAAGGCAGCGAACCCGACCCAGACCCCACTATCGACGACACAGACGTAACAGCTTCCAGGGCGCTCTCTCTCCCCCCCCCAACCACACATCATCTCACCTCCCGCCCCCCTCCGACAGAAGCTATCATCCCGCAAGCTTAGAGCTTCTTCTGCTTTCACAATGGCAGCCGAGGCCCCCATCGGTAAGACGCAATCGCCTTGATGCAGCATTAGCAGCAGCAGCAGCAGCAGCAGCCGTTGCCTGGATGGCTGCTCCCCCTCCGTCCCCGGTGCTGCGATTGGGAGGTGTTAGCTGACGACAAGATCCACAGTCCTCGACGGAGGAACAGGTTTCCTCAAGGTCGGCTACGCAGCGCAAAACTTCCCCGAATTCCAATACCCGTCCATCGTCGGCCGACCGATCCTGAGAACGGAGGAGAAGGGCGAGGACAACGATGTGGTCATCAAGGATATCATGTGCGGTGACGAGGCCGCCGCCGCCCGGACGATGCTCCAGATCAGCTATCCGATGGAGAACGGAATCGTCAAGAAATGGGACGACATGCAGCATCTTTGGGACTACACCTTCTTCGAGAAGATGAAGGTCGACCCGCGCGGCCGCAAGATCCTGCTGACCGAGCCGCCGATGAACCCGCTGCGCAACCGCGAGCAGATGTGCGAGGTCATGTTTGACCGCTACGGATTCGGCGGCGTCTACGTTGCTATTCAGGCCGTGCTGGCTCTTTACGCCCAAGGTATGTCGCGCCCGCAAGCTTGACAAGCCTTCGATTGGGGGATTTGGCATGTATGTATGCACGGGGCGGGAGCTGACATTGGCGGCTGTCTCCAGGTCTTAGTTCCGGCGTCGTCGTCGACTCGGGAGACGGTGTGACCCACATCGTCCCCGTGTACGAGTCGGTCGTGCTGAACCACCTCACGCGCAGACTGGACGTGGCAGGCCGAGACGTCACGCGCAACCTGATTGCGCTCCTGCTGCGCCGCGGATACGCGCTCAACCGAACGGCCGACTTCGAGACGGTCCGCCAGATCAAGGAGAAGCTCTGCTATGTCTCATATGACCTGGAGCTGGACAAGCGGCTGAGCGAAGACACGACGGTGCTGGTGGAGAGCTACACGTTACCCGACGGCCGCGTCATCAGGGTGGGCAGCGAGCGCTTCGAGGCGCCGGAATGCCTGTTCCAGCCGCACCTTGTGGATTGCGAGCAGCCGGGCATCGCCGAGTTCCTGTTCAACACGATCCAGGCGGCCGACGTGGACGTGCGGTCGTCGCTGTTCAAGGCCATTGTGCTGTCGGGCGGCAGCAGCATGTACCCGGGTCTCCCGTCGCGGTTGGAGAAGGAGCTTAAGCAGCTGTGGCTGACGCGGGTGTTGGGCGGCAACCCGGAGAGATTAAACAAGTTCAAGGTCCGGATAGAAGACCCGCCGCGCCGGAGGCACATGGTGTTCCTCGGAGGTGCGGTGCTGGCCAACATCATGGCCGACAAGGAGGGTATGTGGGTGACCAAGGAGGAATGGGATGAGCAGGGACCGCGCGTGCTCGAGAAGCTCGGCCCACGATAAAAAAAAACAAGCGGTTGCCTGCCGGTTTGGTGGCCCGTCTTGTCTGAGTTGATAGTCCTGGTGGTAGACCTAGCATGCATGTGGCACGTTTTAGAGCCTCGTTTTCTGTTTTCTAACGAAAAAGTCGATGGAGCCTTTTTTATAATACCTATCAACGGCAATGTGTTCGACGTGCGTGTTGCCATCAGTGAAGCACCGTTGAGCAAGATACCTTTCCTTAGGTAGGCGGGCACGTACCGAGGTAGGTAGGTGGAGGGGTTCGTTCTCCGAACCTTCAATATTGCCAACACGGTGTGCCAGGGCAGACGGTTGACACTGTAGTCCGAAGGCGAGTCTTAGGCGACGGCGGGCTTCCCAACAGCGGGCTTCCCGCTCCCAGTGATGGTCACCGCCGCCTCGTCGTGAAACGTCAACGTCAACAACTGATTTATTTCTCTCCCACTCTCTCTCGCTCGCTTCCGGACGAGATCTCCATTTCTCTCTCTCTCTCACTCACTCTCCACTTCAATTGGTTCATCCCAACAGACTCCCGCGCGCGCGACCACTCACCTCTGGATCTCGTCGCCAGTTGCTTCTCTCGCATTGGGATGTTCTGTCCGGGCGGGCCTTTGCTATTTCTCCGCACTCCCATTCCGTCATCGCTTGTGATCGCAACACAGTAAACACCGAAACCTAACCCAGGCGGCACGATCTCGTATTGTGGGACTGTGTAGAGAGAGCGAGACACACCCACACACATACACTACACACACACACACACATACCATACACACAGGTTGTTCATCATTTGCTTGCGCTATCGAGGGGATTGCCGTCCGCCAGCCGCGCCCGTATCGGAGAACTCTGTTCAACTCCGCCAAACGTCCCGGAGATCCCAGCCAAGTGTTGTCCAGCGACCCAGAGGTCAAACCCCCCATTTAACATTGCGCGACTCGAGAGCAAGAGGGAGAGAGGGTGTCCACGAGGCCAGATTGGTGACTCCTCCCTTCCCCCTTCACCCGCTTGTGCAGAGAGATCCGCCCACCACCACACGCCCAGCAAGCAGTTCAGGATAGGCTCATCAGCAACTCTGGGGTTGCGGGCTCGCATAATCGATTTTCTTCTTTTACTGTGTCATACGCGCCGGGCGCATCTGCCTCTAGCGGCATACGAGTCGCTCAGAAATCGCCAGGCACGCACACCACCACCGCCACCTTGGTACCCTACGAGAAGACAGATATTGCGCCATTTGAGGCCTGCGCATGTCCCTGAGCTGATCCAGACAGACCGTGGACAGAGAGGTCTGACTGAGCCTTGACATCTTTTCTCGTTAGAGTGGATCATTGGTGCTGCTTCGCCCGCCGGAGTAGACCGACCTTGGCTCGTTTTTTGGAGACTCTGAACCGGAGCTACATCACTACGGTTTCCTTACCCTATCCCAATTCCAGATCTGCGCCGAACACTACCCACTGAAGAACCTGAGCGCCCCGTTTTCGCCACGTTACAGCGGTGTTTCTCTGGAACAGACCAAAGCAACCGTCCTGGTTCCCGGGACAGGGCAGTTTGAGGGTTCGTCTCACAGACTGGGGCGGACAGAGAGCGACCGCAATTACCGGTGTAGCATCGCAGTTCCGACTCGAGCAAGCGAGGCACGAAGCTGAGAGTGAGGTCTGAGACTCTGAGAGGATAAGGAGAGGAACGGAGCTCGGAACAGCACGAGGAGACGTGACGAGGGAGGACCCTACGAACCAACGCGACGCGGTGTGTGTTTGGGGTGAGAATAAGGGAGAATAACCGGGACCAGTTGCGGGACCAGTTGGAATCCCGAGTTCGACTCCAACAAAACGGATATCAGAGTCAGCAGCGAACCCTCGCGTCGGATGATGAGTCTGACCAACCCGTCAACCGTCGCCTCGGGCCCCAGCTCGGTGAGGACGGGTAATCTCAAAAGGAGCGTCCAGGCAGCGTTTGAAGGTAAGTTTTTATTCTGTTTTGGATGTTTGCTCGTGGTTCGGTGCAGATTCATCATACACCTTTTCTTCTTCTTCGTTTCCGCAAAGGCCCCGTAGCTCTCGGCTGTTGCTTTGCGCCCCCCTCAGCCCCCTATGTTTGCCCTCTCGCCTGACTCGAGTTGCTGTCAAAGTGTCGTCGTTCGGAAAGGCAAACCAAGAAGAGGAGAGAGGGTGCCGAAACGTAAGAGTGAGCCAGATTAGCAGCGTGTGGCGAAACGTGACGGCTAGAGTCTGTCTGTTGAGCAAGGAAAAGCCACTCTATGCCACGCGCTGCCGACGACGCCGACGCCGCCGACGCCGCCGACCTTGACGAGACGACGGACGACCTTCAAGACCTGCCCGTTCGTTATCCTTATTCGATGCCGGTTCTCTACATGTCCACCAGTTTTATCCACCCTTTTCCCCTCTTGTTGATCGACGGTCACGACCCCGGGTGTTCCATCCGCCTTGCATATCGAATCGCATCTCGTCGTCGAATGCAGCCCCTCCCACCCCTAAGTACCTAAATCCTGCACATCTTTTGTTGTACGGATACTGCACACCCACAACTCACTCACTCAATACTTGCTCACACATAACACACACACACACAACACCCTCTCTCTCACTTTCACTCACTCACACACAACTCTTCTTCACCCTTACCCTTGAATACAGTTCCTCTCTGCGCCGCTTCAACTGCACAGAGTTGCAAACCTTGCTGCCAAGTCAGTCAGGACCAGTTTTCCGGAGCGGCGAACTGCTTGGGTTTCGGACCCGGGGTTCGGTCTCGCCTGCTTTTGCCTATCATTCATTCCCATTCCCATTCCCTCTCACCTCGAGTCTGCATTTTCTGGTTGCCCCGTCCCGGCTAGACAGACGTACGTACTTATTCGTCCACACCACCCACTCTGAGAGAAATCCCAGCACATGTCCCAAAAAGCAATCCTTCCCCCCAATCCCAATCATATTCCTTGCCCCCCTCCCCTCCTATTCCATCCTGCCGGGTATTCCGCCTTGGGAGAATACATATTTCGGGGGCCCTGCATCTGCACCTCTCTGCATCTCTCTGCGAGTCTCCCCGTTTTCATTCTCCACCGCTCCTTGCACCGCATCTCACTACCGACCGACCGGCGTCAGCTCAGCCAAAAGGGAAAAGGGTTCGGGCGCAACGTCGCGAGAAGTGTGCCACGAGGCGTGCTTCGTCGGGTGGCAAGCTGCATTTTTCCGTCGGCGCTATACTCTCTGCTCGATGCTCGCTGCCTTCTTTGCTCTACTGCCTTAGCTGCTGAAAGCCTGGAGCAACTAGCCCTTCTTCCCCCGCAAAGACCACCTCCCCCCACCCCAAGCTCATTGCATCAATCAGGCTCTAGACACGAGCACTGGACCTGCCGTTAGAGATTGGCGGTGAGCTCTGCCTGCTTCGACGTGCCGTATCGTATTGTCTGTCCTGCGCTTGCCTTGCGACTATCATCAGCTGCGTGCCGCTTCTCGAACCCTCATCTAATACCACTTCCTGACGGACGCAAACCTCCCTCCCCCTCTTACAATAGAGATATGCGTCGTCTGTAGAGCCAGTAGTACATACTGTGTTTTCCTCTCACATCGATCGTCCTCTCGCCGGCCCGTCTCATACACGCCCCTATCTTGTTCTACAAAGCGTAATTTTCATAACTCTTTTAACAAACATGTGGAGGGGTGTCGGCTACGGCGGCCTGCATTCTCACAGCTCCTGTATTTGATATCCTTTCCCGATCTCACCTCGGTCTCTGCTTGTCTCACTCATCTCCAGCCGTGCTGACCGAAATTCTCACAGACCCGGCGGACCGCGGCCTAGGTCACATCAATTACCAACCCAAAGTCCGCGTCGTCGAGCGGTACAAGGTCGTCGGCTTCATCAGCTCCGGTACCTATGGCCGTGTCTACAAGGCCCTCGGCCGCCAGGGCCAGAAGGGCGAGTTCGCCATCAAGAAGTTCAAGCCCGATAAGGAGGGCGAGATAATCTCGTACACGGGCATCTCGCAGTCTGCCATTCGCGAAATGTCCCTGTGCAGCGAGCTGAGGAACCCCAACGTCATCAAGCTCATCGAGATCATCCTCGAGGACAAGTGCATCTTCATGGTCTTTGAGTACGCCGAGCATGACCTGCTACAGATCATTCACCACCACACCCAGAACCCGCGCCACCCCATCCCGCCCCAGACCGTCAAGAGCATCATGTTCCAGCTCATCAACGGCTGCCAGTACCTCCATGCCAACTGGATCCTGCACCGCGATCTCAAGCCCGCCAATATTATGGTCACCTCGGCCGGCGAGGTCAAGATCGGCGACCTGGGGCTGGCCCGCCGCTTCGACAAGCCCCTGCATTCCCTCTTCAGCGGTGATAAGGTCGTCGTGACTATATGGTATCGCGCGCCGGAGCTCATCCTTGGCAGCCGTCACTACACCCCTGCCATCGACTTGTGGGCCATGGGCTGCATCTTTGCGGAGCTACTGTCGCTGCGACCCATCTTCAAGGGCGAGGAGGCCAAGATGGACAGCAAGAAGACGGTGCCCTTCCAGCGGAACCAGATGCAAAAGATTGTCGACATCATGGGACTGCCGTCCAAGGAGCGGTGGCCGCTGCTGACGGCCATGCCCGAGTACCCCCAGCTGTCGACTCTGCAGCCGCCCATGACGCCGCACCACCACGGCCACCACGGCCACCACCGCGGGCACGGCTACGGCCACCACCCGCCCGCGCCGAGCGGGTCGAACCTCGAGAAGTGGTACTACAGCACCATCTCCCAGGGCGCCTCGAGCAGCGCGACGTCGGCGCCCCAGGGCAACGGCGCGCCACTGGCAAGCCTTGGCGCGGAGGGGTACAAGCTGCTGGCGAGCCTGCTGGAGTACGACCCCGTGGAGCGGCTGACGGCGGCCAAGGCGCTGCAGCATCCGTTCTTCTCGACGGGCGACCGGCTCAACGCGCACTGCTTCGAGGGGCTGAAGAACGAGTACCCGCCCCGCAGGGTGAGCCAGGACGATAACGACATTCGGACGAGCAGCCTACCTGGGACAAAGAGGAGCGGGCTGCCGGATGACTCGTTGACCAGGCCGGTGAAGAAGTTGAGGGAGGTTTGAGAGAGCAGTTAGCAAGGTCATCTCCGGGCGTTGTAGTGGTGTATGAAGGAAGGGGCTAAAGACATACATGGATTGCTACTAACATGGCATGGGCGTTGCGTTTCGTCTTGATATCGAGCACTGGAAATGAACGGGTTCAGGGTTTGGCGAAAGAGCGGCTTTGCAATAGGGTAAATTCTTATTTTTCTGTTAGGATTGGGTGGTGGTACGAGGATATCACAACAGGACACAATAAAGGATAATTAACGAGCAACAACTCGTAGGACACCTCGATGACGAACCAAGGCTCCGCAAAATACGTGGACAGTCTAAACAATGTAGGGTTTTTTTCCCCCCCCAGGTAGATCCGCCGATGGTAGACGAGGTCGGTTGGGACAGCTTGTGTTCCTTGCGTTGCCGCGACCTTTTTTGAGATTAGATCGATCGCTTCATGAACAAAGACCTGGTCTTGGAATGGGGATGTCTGGGGCCGGGCTCCCAAGACGCAACTCCAAGGACGATGGGAGGCACTCGCTCGGGACGCCCATTTGATATGTAGGCAATTAAGGCTCGAACTGTCATGCGAGCCCCAGGGCGCTCCGTGAATACATAGCAGTAGGTATTGAGTCCGACCTTTATGGCGCGAGGTTGGCTTGAGATATCGTAGGGATCATCCACGCACCGAGATGACCGATCGCCCGCTACGATACGTTCGCGAGCGAGCCGTGCCGGGTCAAATAGCTTGCAGGGTCAGATAGCACGTAGCAATGCTCCAAATGTCCAAAGAGGAAGTCTCTCCCACTACCTTACTTCTCAGGCACAGTGGATTTGTCCGAGCATTGGACATCAACATCACGTCAAGAACCCAACTGCGATGGTAACGGTGACTCTTGGGCTACCGTGTGGAACATTGTTCAGTGAGCGGGCGTCGTAGACTAGGACTTGGGGAACCATCGGGATACGTGTGTTTTGATGCATTTCATATTCGAGAGAATCATGAACCCATTCCCCCGTTTCACGCCGCGTTGACTCTAGTAGTTTTGCGCGGCCGGCCATAAACCCGCCGGACCGACACAGGGACGATGCAAAAGCCGCCTTGTTTCGTCGTATAATGCACATGGCCGCAGCCGAAATGGACAACCCCACGAGAGAGATGACGAGGGACGTCCCCCCACCGGCGGAACAACAACACGAGAGCCCAAAGACGACATTTTGATTCGTATGATTTTTTGATGTTCCACCAACGCCGCCCACTGTTTTGCGGATGATCCGGGGGAAACCCCTCGCATGCCTTAACCCTAGGCAACAAAGCGAGACGCTTATTCCTTCTTCTTCTTGGGACCCTTGACCTTCGCCGTTCCGCGCAGAGTCTTCTGGCGGTTCTTGCGCTGCTTGCCTGTGGAGCGCGGGAAGTGTCAGCCATGGGTTGGTTCACTGTGTGAGGGTAACGCATCACTACCGAGGCATGTGTCGATGGGCGCCTGGGTCGTCTGGACAAGACAAGTGCCTGTCCGACCCAACGGCGACCGGACACAGCCGTGGCAGCAATGGGATGGGAACTCGACGTACGCTGCTGTCTGCTGGCCTTCTCGATCTTGTTGGCGAAGCCGACGCGAACCAGTCTGTAGTGGGGCTCGAACTTCTTCATGGCCTCGGGGGAGTCGTAGACGAGGGCGAAGCCAGTGGTCTTGCCACCACCGAACTGGGTGCGGAGGCCGAAGACGTTGATCTGGTCCTTGGTGGCCTTGTATAGGGAGCCAAGCTTCTCGCGGAGCTCATCCTTGGAGATGTTGGCGCGGCCGGGGTGGAGGATGTCACTGAGCGAAAAGGTATCGTCAGCATTCCTGTACGCACACGCAGCGGGAAAAAAAAAAAGTCTTTGGTTTCCCCCAATCGACCCCTTCCGCACACGCCCGTCTCCCTCGTCCGGTCGCAGCCGTCGAGTATGGCTGGTGTGTCGTGATTCGATGCGTCGGTTTGATAATGCCTTCTTTCCCAGCTCCTCCTCGTTCGATGTTTCCCTCGTGCGCGCTTTCCTTCCTTCGGGGAACAGAGATAATCTGGAGGGGCAAACTCACACGACCATCTGCTTACGGCCAAGCAGGGGGTTACGGATGAACTTGCGAGTTCGCAGGGTGACGGGGGTGTCGACGTCCGCCATCTTTGCGGTCGGGGGGCGGGCTGATCTGTCTGTCGAGATGGGTTGGCGCTGGGACAGAAGAGTCGGAAAGGTGTGGTGTCGTCAAAAGTTCACAGAGTGGTTGTGATGGGGTCTGGGAGTTTTCGCGCGCAGGCACGCTTGTGGGTGGAAGCCCTAATTTGATGCCTGAGGCCTGTGAGACCGCACCAAAAAACTGAAGTCACGTGGGGCTATCCATAGTCAGCTGACTGGCTGCTGTGGCTATTTCTTGATTGGCGGGTGATTTTACAGTACAAAAAAATCCGACTTGCTTGTGAGAGGTTCAGGGAACTCGCCCAGACTTGCATAGTGTTTGCACAGTACGGATACTCTGACTCAGCACTTGCTCCTGCATCTTTATTTGCTCTTACATTTTGCATCTTGGGTATTTCGACGGAGGAGGAAACTCTTACGAATTGTTGACTGAGCTTAGTTTAAATCAAAACTTGCTTTCTGTCTTTACGACTCATTGGTTGGGTAATATACCTTGCTGGGGTGCGACGTCTTGCAGGGGTGTCTGTCAGCACAACTTTGAAGCCGTAACTTCGACCAAATACGGCAACCCACGACATTCTGACGAGTTGACAATTTGTCCCTGCCACAACATGACGAACACCTTTTCTATGCCAGGCCCCGTCGAGAGGTTCTGTTACCAGTATCTTCAACTGGAATCTGTGCTCGAATACCCTGCTGCTGAGATAATCAGACAACAAGCAGCACAAGACACGATTTACAAGAAGCTCTTTTCGGAGGAGGGACCTCGTTACAGCCCTCCTGCCAGGTATCGTCTAAAAGTGTTGAAAGAGCTTATCGCACGCATCGAATCGGGCATCGAGGATTGGGACCAGCATGTGAGCGCCTCCCTCTTGTATGAAGCCGTAGCTTGACGATCTGCAGTCATTTACGAGCATCTCTTTAACCGTTCCCAGGAAGTCTCGGAGGATCTCATGACAGCATTGTCGAAATCTCTCGCAGCTCCAATGCCCTCTGAGATATCTTCAGCTCAGCAGAAAACCTACGTCACCTATCACCTCGGTAGTCTTGAGCCGAGGAGCTCCTCGGAACCACACTTACACACGACTGACATCACCCTGCTTGAGTCCCGCTCGCTGATCTCTGCCTCTGGCACCACGGGCCTCAGAACTTGGGAGGCCGCGTTGCACCTGGGGCAATATCTCTGCGTAAACCAGAACATCATCAAGGGGAAGCGCATCCTCGAACTGGGAGCGGGCACTGGATACCTAGCCATCCTGTGTGCGAAGCATCTCGCCGCCTCCCACGTTGTTGCCTCGGATGGGTCTGACGATGTTATCAACAATCTCCCGGAAAGCCTCTTCCTGAATGACCTGCAAGGAAGCACTCTCGTCAAGCCCATGGAACTGAGATGGGGTCACGCAATGGTGGGCACCGAAGACCAAAAATGGAACAGCGGCGAGGACGTCGACGTTGTCATCGGGGCCGACATCACCTACGACCAGAGCATCATTCCGGCCCTCATCGCCACTCTCCAGGAGTTGTTTTCCATGTTTCCAGCCATTGAGGTCTTGATATCCGCTACACAGCGGAATGAGGTTACGTTTGAGGCGTTCTGTAGTCGTTGCCGGCAGTGCGGGATGGGCCTGACCTATGTCGACTTTCCCATACCCCCAAGGAAGCAGCAGAGGGGCCCATTTTATAGCGATAGCGTTCCGATTCGAATCTGTCGAGTTTTGGCGCCTTCAAGAGTGGGCGTGAAGTGGTGAGGCTCATTGCGGGCAGGCCGTAGTTCGGGTGTGGACCACTTCACGCCCGTTCAGGGCACACGACAGCTCGGGTGAGATCCCGCGCATTCGCACGTGCAGCTCGCACACATCTAGACAAGACGAATTGCAAGTAACGATAGCATGCAACTCGTCACGAGGACCGATTCTAGACCTCCATGCATCTTTGGCCTACACACCATTGCCTATCAGTGCACGAGTAGTGAGCAGCATAATGACAACAGGCCAAGGTTCACGACCGACTCAACCTCTATTGACAGAATATCATGAGAGAACTCCTTTTCAGGCGAAGCGGCCGGCCTGCTTGCTGATACTTCAGCTTCGCATTACACGACGAAGGTTACCTGGGTGCCAACAACGAGCTGCAATGACATGCGTGCAGATCGAAAGTTTCAGGGTCCAAGCTGCGCTCCGGACAAGGGTGATGCGTCTGAACCATACACGTGTACAAGTATTATTACTAGCAGCAAACCTTTCCGAAACGCGAGAAGCTTTGGTCAGTCGAGGAAGGGAGACTGACTGGGTGACTGGTAACCACGAGTTGGAGGTCGTCTCTGAGCAGGGGAAAGCACGGCTGTAAACGTCAAGGGATGAAGATGCGGTACTGTAATCAGCCCACGGCACCGACCAAGATCACCATGATAAGGAGATGGACAACGGAGTTTCCTAATCATCATGACATCCCGAACAAGGTGCGATGGAAGTTTCGCGAAACCGGTTGGTTTGTCGAGGACGCGGGGTTGTCGCCTGTAAGCCACCATGCACCCCAGGTCCCCAACTCAGCTCCCCCGCATTCCGAGGTCAAGCCGGTCTTGTCTGATGCTCCGGCAGTCTCAGAACGCGGAGAGTTCGAGGGCACCGCAGGCGTTCAACAAGAGAGGGAGGGAGACCGCCTTGCCATCCCTGATTCTCTCAGTCGGCCGGCCTGCACAGTGCACTGCACCCTAGAAACTCAATCCACGGGATAAGCTTTTTGCTAGGCGGGAACGGGGGTCTGCGCAAAAGGTTGTGTTTGGCAGGCAGGCAGGCGGAACGGAGATGACGCTTCGGGTTGATGAACGACGATAGCGACGAGGACTACGACGATGATATCGCCGCCGATGACCAGCTGGGACGTCACATCCTCCTCGAACTACACTACTTCAAGACGTGGCCGAGTTGTCGATAAGGACGGCGAACCACCGCGCAAGCTCGGTCAGGATGACGTTGGGGGCACGACGAAGCTTACCCTTGCACATCGACCGAGGAATGCAAAAAAGTCTTGGGGGGAGCTCGGTGATTGGGCGGGCTGGAACAAGCGCCGTTGCCAATAAGTCGGGGGCCGTGGTCTGGCCCATTTGAGACGCCTTTTTTTTCCTCTCTGGCCTCTGGCGTAAATATTATTGGGAAGCAAACATGGAGAGAGAGCACGGGAGCGGAAAGGCGGAGGCTAAACAAGGCAGGCAGAGAGCCGTCCAACCGTCTAACAGTTGAGGCAAAACTATGAAGTCATCGCATCCGCCGCCGAGTACATCGTAGTATCGAAGAGTCTCGACTGCTCGAGGGCCGGAGCTGCCCGCCCCCCTAATGGAAGTGCGGTTGATCGATCATGTTGTAGCTTGTAGGAAGAGGTGTGTGTGTGTGTGTGTGTGCGTGCGTGTGTGTGTGATTTCGCGACTTGTCAAAAATCCTTTGGATCGCCGGTCAGTCACCCTTCCCATCTGTTGGGACCACGAAGGCAAGAAGGGCAAGACAGGCTTCCCTGCAAGGTACGCACACCCGTCGTCGTGGTCTCGTGGCTGCGGTTTGCGTACGCTGGCTGTCGATCCCCATGTATGGAAGTCTGGATTGCCGGCCAGCCGGGGCACCGGGGGTACGTAAAGAGAAACGGATGCTCCCCGATCATTTGACGATGCGTATCCCAGGCCCGACGAAGCATGCAGACGCGCCAGGAAGCCTGGAAGCCCAACCGAGAAGGTGAGGGAGGTTCTTTGGCACTTTGGGTTCTCTCCGGGCGCGCATGTCCGTTTGCATACCCGCTTTCGCCGTGGTGGATGCGTAGCTGCTGGGCGATACTGGACTCTGGACACTAGACACACCCACCCACACATCATCCGTGATGTATTCGTAGTGTACATGATCCGTAGGGGGGGAGCTGTCAAAATGGAAAGTATCTTATCGCCCCTTGGCTGCGCTGCGCGGTGGGTGCGTTTGCGCCACGGCCGGTCGGTGCTCGCCGTTGGCTCTCGGGGTCTCATACCTAGGTACCGTATTGCTATCTCAAAGCCTGTCTCTATCCCCAGGCCGTGCTTGAGGTCAAGGGCCGGTCGAGGAGTATTGCCATTGGATCTCCTGCGATGCGCCGAGAGAGCATTAAATGCATATGACACTTTTCTTATCTGGATGCCGCCTGGAGCAATGACAGCACTTTGTCTGCTCAGCTCCCCCAGCAAGCCATACCGGGCTGACCAGAGACGTCTATTGAAGGGACGAATTAGCCTGACGAATACCTCATCGACGCAAAGATAGGCAGAAAACGTGGGATCGCCATGTGAGACCAGACGGGTCGTCAGCCACATATGGTCTTCCCAGGGAACATGCGTACGTCACTTTGTGCTCACATTTCATTCACCTTGGTCTTGCAAGGGACGCAAAGTACAAAATGTCACCAGCCTCATCGGCGTCAAGCCTCTAATTTGATTCCTCTGAGACAGCCAGGCCTGACAACACACACAACTCACTCACATACTACACTCGTCTGCACCAAGTTCTCTGTGTACACTAGCTGATACCGCCAGTCTTCCTTGCATTGCTATGTATCATTGTGATATAACGTAGAACACCCCCGACACTTCGGAAGACCAGCATCAACCCCATCATATTAGACCGAACGGCAGCATCAAGGTCGACAATCACGAGAACAGGAAGCCGTCGTCCCAAACGAGACGAGAACGCAGCATCGCGACCATTTTGGCTTCGTCAACCTGCTGGCATCCAATCCGGCGCTCAGAGGCAGCCGGTCCCCGTTCGTACGCCAGAGACTTCCTGGCATCGCACCACCACCACCACCATCATCATCATCATCATCCTCCTCCTCATCAACAGGAACCTACTACCCCCTTCGCCAGTAGTTCCAGCCACGGGCGACGCGCTAATTAGCGGCCAGCTGAGGTCGATTTCCCCTCCGAGAGGATTCGCATCTTATCAACGAACTTTGCTATCGCCTCCACCTCCCCCCCAACCGCATCGTCGGTATCACAATCTCCCCCGAGTCGGCACTAGCAGCGCCACACCGAAGCAACCCTGCACATCGTCGTCACGTCCGCTCCCCCTTTGGATAGGAGGGAGAGACTCTCGCACCAGCGAATCTCGTCGCATCAGTATCACACACACACACACACACACACACACACACACACACACACATACACACACACACCATCTCGTACCCAACTGGGTTGACCAGGTTGCCAAACACCAAAGATAGCGCTACCAAAAACGCCGTAAGAGGACTGAACAAGGCCTAGCCACAACGTGGACCAACTAGTCCGGCTCTCTCACCCTGGGCTTGCATAACAGGACTGGGCAAGAAGTGGCCCTTCTCCTCTTCCATCACCTCCTCCTCCACCTTCTCCTCGTCTTCTGTTTGGAATAGCGCAACATCGAACCGGTTTATTGCACCACCGACAGCGAACCGGCCCTCACCCCCCCCCCCTTCCACCCCCTCCCTCCCCCCTTCCGACTGAGCTGGCGGGCGCGTCTACTGAGACTTACAATACGACTTTGACGCAGCAGAGCACGCAACGCACAGCCGGCGCTTCTTCGTATCCTCACCAGCATCACATCCGGCCTGGACCCGGGTCTAATAAATTGAACCAGGGGGGTTGTGGAGAGTGCTTCCTCCACACCCATTTCCCAGGCATCCATACCCCCCGTCCCATCCCCGTCTTACGCTATCGGCGGCCATCACCATTAGGCGTTATCACCGCGCACAGAAACCATATCTTACGCAGCACATTAAGACAGTCTGTACGAGTACAGACACACAGAGAGAGAGAGAGAGAGAGAGAGAGACATCCACGTGTGCCAGACCAGGCCTCCCTCTCGAAAGCAAACGATCCTTGAAAAGTTTCTGGCCGCCTTTTGCCACAGTCCACGGACGACGGAACACCACCACCATCTCCAACTCCCTAGTCAGCAAAAAGTATTTTAGTTTGTAGGGCTTTGACTTTTGTCCATCTCTTTTGCAGTGGCCAACCTGAACCACTCCATCAAAACCATCGTCGGCTCTAAGAAAGCTTCCCGGGCATACTCTCGGTTGTCGACCGGCGCCATAACATACCGGTACCATACTATACCATACGGACCATACTACGGATATACCATCATCCCACATTCCCCTTTTCCACGCCGGCTAGACTTGCGGCGCACACCTGTTTTTCCTCTTTTACTCCTGACTACCGAAGCCCCCCCTTCCCCCCCTTCTGCAACGCGGGTACTCCGTTGGCGTCTTTATTAGCAGTGGAACTCCCTCGCGGGTCGCTTGACACACGCATCCAACCGTCGACCACATTATCGACCGGTGTTTATAAACGCCTTGTGGCTTGCAGCGTTACTGAAATTGGCGCCATCGACTGTCCCATTTGGGCCATCTCCACGAGGACGTCCAAGCTTTGATTGTGGTTCCTGAGTTGGCTTTTGTTTTGAGGGCGTTTGCCGGTCGAGATCCCGGAATACCTAATTGCACACACACACACACACACTCACACACCGGAGAGCGGCGACAAGGCCATTCTTGTCCATCCTCCTTTCTCTTTCCATCTTGCTCACTTATCGGATGATCCACAACTGCCTATTAATAAAATAGGCCATTCGTTGACTGCCGGGAAGCCGACAAGTTGCGTTATCCTGCATCCATCTGTCTGCATCGAGTCTGCATCAAGCCCGCATCGGACGTGCACACCGCAAACTGCAGACACACGCACGCCAACCACATCACACGCACGCAACACACAACAAGCACACCTTACTTACATATTACTTGATCCCATCCCATCCCCTTGCCCTCCTCACGCCCTCTCAGCTCTCCTCCCCCAGACCGGGCCTCAATCTGTGACCAAACACTTGCCCGACAGCGACCACGCCGTCTTGGTTTCGCTGCATCTTCTCCTCTTTTTCACATTTATTCCCGACAGACCGACCCTCCGTTCAGTTTCGAGACCCGTTTACCATCAATCCCCGCAAGCTCCAACGCACGCACGCCCGCCCGCATCTCTCCTCTCTTTTGCACACACCCAACGGGAGGGGCAGTTTTTCTGGGTTCAATTTGAAAGGAGACAAAGGACACCGGCCCCCACTTGGGATCGACGCCATCGACAGCGGGAGCTCCAGACAGTCAAGTCAGGTACCCTCGTTTGGTATTAGTACTCGACACCACCACCTCCTCCTCGTCGAACCGTTGCACTCGAACCGTCAACCCCCCGAGCCCACGAGTCAACTACTCTGTTCGTCTAAACTACCAGCCACGTTCACCGACCGGTTGTTTTCCTATCAACGCCTCTTTACCCCTTGCTAAGGAGAATCGTGAACAAACAAAACTCCATCGCACACGGCAACCAGCTGAAAATCAGCCTACCTATACATACACACACATACCTACCTACGTCGAGAACTTACTGTGGTGCCGCTTGGTTCCCAGTCAAACAGCATCACATTGACGACATTAGCTCGGATTAGCCCACCCGTATATCCGCCCATCTCATCACACTACCAGCACACCTCCAGAGCACATCATTCCTCTTGACGATACGGTTGGAATACCTATCTCTTTCTCCCGGTTCTACAATAAAGCCAAAACCGACAAACTCGCCAACCTCTTCATCGCCGAACCCATCACAATTTCCCGATGGGCTCGTCAATAGCCCAGAGACACATCACTTGCACATTACAACTACCATATCCACCAACGTCAGCAAAAATGGCAGCACCCTCTACCCTTCCCGTCTCTTCCCAGGAGCAGACGTCCAACTTTGCGCTGCAGCAATATCTCGCCCTGCACTCCCAGCACGAGGAGCTCCGGCAGCACCTGGACCAGATCCGTCCGATCACGACCTGCAACACGTCGCTCGCGTCGTCGCCCTCGGTGTCACCGACCCGCAGCGCCTGCTCCCCTTTCGGACAGTACCCCAACGCGTCGTCGGGCGGGCGCAGCAGGCACCACAGCCGGAGCCGGCGGTCGTCGCTCTCGGGCCCCAAGGCGCGGCGCAGCAGCTCGCTCGCGCCCATCGCGGACGAAACGACCATCTGGGCCGTGGCGGAGGAGGAGCAGCGCCTCTTCGACGTCAACGAGGGCATGAAGCGGGCCCTGATGGAGCTCCTCAACTGCGAGCAGGTGCGGAGTGACAACTCGTTCCGCATGTGGGTACAGTGCCGCCTGATGGACACGGAAAAGGAGCTGCGCTCTGAGCGACGACGCAAGAGCGCGCCGTGAGAGAAGCAGCAAGCGCAGCCATGGCGGCGGCGGCGGCGGCAACAGTCTTGCGGATCGGCACGAAAGCGTAGCATTGTCTTGTTTTCTTACCTTGGCTAATTTCCTGGAAATTTCACTTGGAGGGCGTTGGACTTGGGACGGGATACCACGTTATCCAAAAGGCGTTGAGGGCGCGCGCGGGTTTCTGACATGTGCCGAAAGAGAGAAAAAGAAGGCCATGAAAATGAATGGGCATGGCCAACTCCTTCTATTGGGGGGAGGGGGGGCGTGTCTGCAGCATCAAATCAGAATTGGGAAAAGCCGGTGCATACAGGCGAGAGACGGTTTTTGTTGTTTTATTCGATTTCAATCTCGCCTGTCGGATATTGGATTTTTGGTGTGTTCATTTGGCGAGATTTGGCTTCACAACCACCACAGGGCCCAGGCACAATTTTCTGCTTTTCTTTTCCAGCCTTTTTTTTTTTTTCTTTTTTGCGTACATTCGGCGGTTGTAGGATACCACAGACACACAAAGCATACTTAGAGAGATCTTGTGAATGACTGAAACGACACCAAATTGCCAACACAACAATTGGCACCTCTTGCTTGTCTTGTTGATTGACCCTGTTAGCATTTTACTTTTTTTTTATTTGTCACTCTCCCAGTGAGCATGAGGACATGTTCGTGATACTGTATGCAAGGAAAAGAGATCAATTAAATTGCACATAAATACTTCTGGAAGTCCTGAGTATAGGAGACAATACGGAATACAGAAGGGGAGATTGTTGAACCATACTGTATTCTGTATTAGCGGTACCGAGAACCACAATCAGATGGCTAATATTGGGAAAAGAAGCAGAAAAACAAATCCCCTTGCAAATAAAGAAGGGAGCTTAGAAAAAAAGAGCTCCCTAGAAGCTCTAAGCATAGGTATGTGGTACCTTACCTAGGTACCTTACCTTAGGTACCTAGGTAGGTACCTAAGGTACCTACACACTGAGGTACCTTACCTGTAAAGATATCATTGATGACCCACTCTTTTGCCCAGAATCCTCACTGTGTAAAGTACCTCGATTTTGCCGAATGCACACTATGTGACGAGGCTCCTCGCTGCTGTTGTTGTTGCCTCGCGGAATCACACTTCAACATCACAAACATCGTGGGGCCGTTACACGCAAGGCCCAACCCCGTCATCGGCCACGTCGGAAACTTTTTTTGGCCGGAGATCGTGTGCTTTTGACCAAGCGACAGATAACCAACGTCCGGTGTGCTCTTTGTTGAACGGATTCGCAGCGCAAAACGAGACGGCCAGTGTCGACGACTGCGACGGACCGTCACCATGTCGGTTCTTTTGGAAACTAGCTCGGGCGACATCGTCATTGATCTCCTGGTTGACTACGCGCCCAAGCTGTGCGAAAAGTAAGCCGCATCTTCCCCCGTCACCCGCTTCACGGCTCTCGCTCAGCTAACCAAAGCCCGCCAGTTTCCTGAAGCTCTGCAAAGTCAAGTACTACAACTTTTCGCCCATCCACTCCGTCCAGAAGAACTTCTCCTTCCAGACTGGCGACCCCCTCGGACCCTTGTCGAAGGAATCTGATGGCGGGACGTCGATATGGGGGCATCTGTCGGGTGACGGCTCGAAAAAGATGTTCCCGGCCTTCTTCCATCCGAAGCTGAGGCATCTCGAGCGGGGAACCGTGAGCATGGCTACGGCGCCCTTGGATTCCGACCCGGATACCCGCGTAGCGGCCTCGCAGTTTATTGTCACTCTGGGCGACGAGACGGACTACTTGGATGGGAAGGCTGCCGTCTTTGGCAAAGTCGTCGAGGGTTTCGACGTCCTCGAGAAGATCAACGAGGCCATTGTCGACGACAAGGGACACCCGCTCATCGACATTAGGATCAAGCACACAATCGTCCTCGACGACCCGTATCCTGATCCGCCCGAGCTTCGGGAGCCCAGTGCGTCGCCACCTCCCACCAAGTCGCAGCTCGACACCGTCAGGATCGCTGATGAGGCCGCCCTGCACGAGGATGATGATCTGGACGAGGAGGCTATCGAGAAGCGGCGGAGGGACAGGGAGGCACGGGCGCAGGCGCTCACTCTGGAAATGATGGGCGACCTGCCGTTCGCCGAAGTCGCCCCCCCCGAGAACGTCCTCTTCGTCTGCAAGCTCAACCCCGTCACGACGGACGCGGACCTGGAGCTCATTTTTGGCCGCTTCGGCAAGATTCTCAGTTGCGAGGTGATCCGCGACGCCAAGACGGGCGACAGTCTTCAGTACGCCTTCATCGAGTATGCCGACAAGGCGTCTTGCGAGGCGGCATACTCCAAAATGCAGGACGTTCTGATTGATGACCGCCGTATCCACGTCGACTTCTCGCAAAGTGTGAGCAAGTTGAGTCAGGTCTGGAGAGACGATACGAACCAGAAACGTAGAAAGCACGCCTCCAGAGGCGGCTGGGGAGGCGTCGACGAGCTCGAAAAGAGACGACAATACCGCGACGAGTACGAGCGAAACGGGGACAACTATGACCTTGTGTACGGGGAGGAGGAGATGAAGGGCCGTCACCAACGTACCAAGGATCGCCGCCCTGAGCCAGAGCGGCTACCAGAGCAGGACAGAGATCGGCGGGACCTAGATCGCCCTAGAGAAGAACGGGAACGTAGGCGAAGTCGAAGCCCAGGCCGTCCAAGAGCCAGTGACAGAGCCAGGGACAGAGACAGAGCCAGGGACAGAGACAGAGACAGGGACAGAAAGGGGGATGGAGATCGTTATCGATCGGACGACCGGGGTTCCGGACGACGGTACGATCACCAAGACCGACGGCGGGACGATGATGACCCTGGTCGCAGAGACCGCAGAGACCGCAGAGATTGGGACAATCGGAACCGAGGCAGGGATCGAGGCTCGGAGAGACGAAGATAGCAGCATTCGCATCGGCAACAGCGTCGGCGGAAACCATGCATCTCGTCATTCGTCGCTTTTCGTCCACGGCAACAAGAGACAGAATACCCATCCACCGGTGGTCAGCTCACAGTCAGTGGCTCGCAGCTCGCAGCTCGCTGCAACAGCAACAGTGGCAGCGCGGTCGATGCCAAAATGTAGACGTTGGGAAATACACACCGATTGTCGCCAAATGTCGCCACTACCGTCGTCGTCGTAAGGCTCGTGTTTCATGAATAAAAAAACAAAATCTCGTCAACCTTTCAAGATGTCCGGATAGCGGCAGCCTGCACGCAAACCAAACCTCGTTGCATCCCTCGCCGACCAGCAAAGTCCGAATGTGGGGGATAGAGGAGAAAATCGCCAAAGGTGAAGCCGTGGCGCGCCTCGTCGTGTCGCACATGGCTAATGAATGACCTACTCGAAGCAGGATTTTGTCTCATTATTCAACCTTTGCAAACATGCTACGGGGGCTTTTTTCCTCTTCTTTCTCCACTTGGAGGAGACCATGCAAGCAAGCGTCTTCCCGGATCCCCGCGATACTTGGGAACGATGCACCTCACGCTGTCGCGGAGCGACGTTACACCAGCCCGCTGCCGTTTGATGAGGAGCTGTCATCTGTCAGTTGTCATATCTTCAAGGTGGTTCCTGTGTCCTGGGGGATGTTTCTTGGCTACATCTCAACGGACCATGGTCCATAGATCATGGAACAAGCCATCTCTCAAGAAGTCCGCAGCCGCCAGTCCTCGTGCAGCCTGGCATTGTGCAACAACGCCTTTGACCTGTCAGGTCGTCGCCATCCAGCTTTGCCACAACGTGCGGGGGCAGGGCGAGGAGCCCAAGCTAGTTGTCTTCGGAACAGATCTCAATTAGCGACATTTGTGACTTGGAATCGACAAATGGCCGTCTCTTCATCGCCAACGGCCCGTCCACGCTGCGGCCTGCAATCTCATCAAAGCGATGGTTAACCAGGTGGCCCGCGAGGCAGGCCTCGCCCGCAAAAGCCCCCGCCCTCTCTCCACAGGCATCCTGTAGCATTCGTCAGCTGCATATTTCGCACGGAGTTGCGAGAGTGGCAGCATATCAAGTCTCTCCGCAGAGCTGCAGCAATTGTTTCCGGCCAGTACTATGTAGGCATCACGTCTCAAGTCTGTGTAACGGGCGTCTTTCCTCAGTCAGAGACATTATGGCCGGAGCTCGCCCGCTGTGTTACTCTCTCCCTTCTCTCGGCGTCAATGGCTGGGCGTTGATGCTGGATTCCAGGCGGAGGAGGCCGATTGTCTGCCAACGCGGCCTCTGTTCGAGCCAAACCACGGCATCCTCGTTGGCACAACACGTCCAGACCTAGCACCGAGACAAATCGAAAGGCCCAAGCCTCTCTTCCAAGTCCCGGAGTTCCT
>PJEX01000137.1:26800-42336 GCA_005350895.1 Colletotrichum tanaceti
CCCCCCCCCCCCCCCCCCCCCCGGTATGGCTTGTCAGATGACATTGTCCCCTGGAAGCCCGATCCAATCGCTTACGGTTATGTCTTACTGGACGGCTGCCGGCATGGAGACATCGGTTCTGGCAATGACTGGTAACCAAAAAGATACATGCAGCGCCCCGGCAATGGCTGCAAAAATTTTCCGTTGTCAACGGAGCCGTCGAGCCATGTGCGTTCTGTCAGCCCTTTTCTTCCCGTCAAGAGGCAGGCATGCACGAGAAATGCCCGGAAAGGAGGCAAGATGACGGGAATGGATCTACATCACAGCAGGCTGATCGCCCGTCGAGACGCCGTCCCCTTTGACCGGCCGGACTTTGCTGCATGATATCAGCGATGGTGTTGTGCTACACCGCCAACGACTTGTCAGTCGACTCTCGATACGAATTGCCCTCTTTGACTTCCAGCGCGACTCGCCGTTGTCTCAAGATTGCGGCGCATGGGCTTTTTCGTTTTTGCATTCTTCGTTCAGGTTAATCCGTAAGACCTGCTTTTGGTTCGGATAGCCAGAGACGAGGCGAGTACGTGTCTCACCCGCCGCTCGCCACTGGTAGGGGGGGAGGTTGTTTAGCAATAAGCTCGTGCGGAACACAAGTGTGGGTTTCGAGAGCTTGCAGGTCGTCGAACTTGGGCCCCCTCCGTGAGACCGACGGAGAAGCTTCGCGGCGCGGCGGCAACGTGTGCTTCACGGCCCCAGTCCGGCGTCGATGGCAAACCCGACGATGGAAAGGGGGATAGAAGCTTCTCAACGGATCGATGCGGCCCGCAGGAGACGCGATGTCAGTTACGGACGTTAGAACCACGATGGCCAACAGGGACCCGCCGGCTTCGAGCATGTGCGACGATGTATTCCCGGCGGACGATACTTGTTTTTCTCCTGGTTCCTGAGGGCTGAAGGAGGTCATCCACCCCAAGGGCGACGCCACCGCTAAGAGAGAGTAACATAGTTAAGCTCATGCAGGACATCTACCCCTGATTCGAATGCACGAGT
The DNA here is from genome assembly GCA_005350895.1 of Colletotrichum tanaceti. Lineage (NCBI taxonomy): Eukaryota > Fungi > Ascomycota > Sordariomycetes > Glomerellales > Glomerellaceae > Colletotrichum > Colletotrichum tanaceti. The sequence continues at coordinate 27,827 of PJEX01000137.1, forward strand.
ATATTGGACGAGGTAGCATTGCAGCCTCCACTTTCATCCCACGTCTCTCTTTCTCCCTCTCGCTTCCCATCGTTGCCACATCACCAAGTGTCGAGAAATCAGACCGCCTCAATGCGGGACCAGCCGCGGAAGCAGGCCAGACGACGCGTTCCCCTTTCGGATCTTGGAAGGGTGAGGGGCCGCATTGATTTGACCTGGCAACGTCAATACCTAGACATTGCATTTTGTCCTTCCATAAGGAGCTACAATACAACGACGGCAACGCATAAGCGGGAGAGGGCCACACACACACACACACACGCATATACCTATCTTACCACACATAACGCACAGCACACACACACACACACACACAACGCGCATATGCACACAGATACACACATGTATTCAAACAGAAGCACACACGTACACACGCCCGCATGCCACATCGCCCTGTGCCTCAGCCGCCCGTTTGCTATTTCTGGGTACCTTTGCCTCTGCCGCTGCCGTCGTCGTTTCTCGACCCGCGTGCCTCGTGCCGTAGTGTGCCCAGCCGCCACCTTGAACCACGAGGAAGGCTATTCGCGGGTTCATCGCGACTGTAACGTCGAGGGGCCCAACCTAATACCGGTTACCAGTCAAGTCAAATTTTACTAGGGAGTGCAGGGGCAGGCGAACAATAATTTTGCGGGCATGACGTTTGCAACTTCCTTGACTCCAGCCTTGCTTTCTTTCTCTCTCTATCTAGAGGCGGAGGGGGCCAGCGAGTGAGATTTGCAACACCTGCACGACGTAACTGGGACTGGAAGAAAGAAGATTGGTACAACAGAAGATGTGCTTGCTTGGTAACTCCAACTCTGGACAGTCCCCAAAGTGGCCGCTTCATAGGCCTCCTGAGGAGGGCTCCGCAGCCGTATATGGCGGCCCATTCATGCAATCCGATTGCTCAACCGCACATGTTCGTGCATACCTACTTACATACTTGCATATGTGCATCCCGCACGTAACAATGTACATCGACCTCAAGCAAACAATACGCTGCTGCTGCCGCCATCTCGGAGGGCCAGGGGGGGGGGGTTTTCCAGGAAGAGTCCGGCTGGTGCAACATCACTGCGGGTCTACCATCAACACCGACTTTGCACGTTTATGTTCCTCTTTTGCCAACCGTGGTCGGTTTGTTCGACAGAAGATCTTCGCGGATGCTGCCGTCGCCGCCGTCGGCCTGGCAGATGCAGGGCGAGGTTTGCTTGCTGCCATGGCGGCTCAGATGACGCGCCTATTCCAGCTAATGGACCATCACCACCAACACCAACACTACCACCATTATATCCACACGTCAAGATGCTCATATCTTGCGTTGATTCATTTCCCTCCTCCATTCTTTTATTTTCTCTTTTACCAGTCCTGGGAATGTTTGGCGAACGAAACGGCACGCACGCAGGGCACGCACCAGCTGCAGCTTCAACGGTCGCCGGTCGGTGATTTGCTTACTCCCCCCCCCCCCCTTGCCTGCTTTTGCATGGGAGGGAATTGTTTTCTTTTCTTTTTCTTTCCCTTTTCTTCAACGACTGGCGGTGTCACTTGGACCGGGGAGCACGCGTGCGCGCGCGCGCAAGAGAGGGGGGGGGGGAGGGAGCTAAAACCGACCGTTCTGCGACCTTCTTGGCTGCCTCGTCCGTCCGTTCGTTCGTTTGCCTGGCCACTGCTCAGCTCAGACGGGAATGCGATGGATGATGGTCGCTCAATTTTGCCATGATCGGTTCTATCCTCAGGAATTTGCGGTGTGTGCGCTGCTGCTGCTGCTGCTGCTGCTGATGATGATGATGAAGGGGGACAACGCTTCGTTGGGGGTCACACAGGAACGAGCGACACCCACACAATCGTATTCCACTGATGATGGCTTGCGTCACGTAACCTTCCAGCTTGTGCAGTTTTTGGATTCTCTTTCGGTGTTGAGGCTGTTCCCATGCTTCCTCTCCTTGTCCCTCTCCTCTTTTCTCTCTCTTTTTCTCTCTCTCCGTCTCTCTCTCTGTCGTTGAAGTACTCTCTCTGTCTCTGTCTGTCTCTCTGTCGTTGAAGTACTCTCCAGACGCGAATTGCCTACACGGGTGACTTGCCTCATTCCCCATCCACCATCCCCCATCCACCCCCAAATTAATGAATACATCGATCAGACTTGCTAAAGATGACCCTGCTTGGGTCCATACATTGTGGTAGGGTCGGACAACCGAGTGCCATGGTTTGCCCTCTCTTCTCCTCCCCTCCCCCACGTCCCAAGTGGGACCGAGATGGCCGCTTTGCCAGACGCTGCCGAGCGAGTGTTTGCCGTGTGGTGTTCTTCGACGTCGTTTGGCAAAAGGGCGCCTTTCCTCATTCAGAAATATCCTCCTTCTCAAAGCAGATGCCACCCTCTTGTGTTTTTCTTTTTACCCTTCTTTTTCTGGTTCCCTGTGTTCCCTTCCCGTATCCCCCCCCACGGACTGTATGTAATCGACGATTGTTGAGCATTGGGCCTGTGGAAAGTGGTTGGGGATACTTGGGAAGGCCTGGCTCGTTCGATGGCTGAACAACTGGCTGGCTAGTCGGTCTGTCATGATACATGTACCTCCTGTTCGTGCAAGTCCGAGTTGTCCAATACATTGCTCGGTCTGTGGTCGTTGAACGACCTGCACCGAGCGTCTACAGCAAGTCTCTCTCTCCCTCTCGGTTATGACGACGCCAACAACGATAGCGATTCGGCAGTTCTTCAGCAGCAATCAGAGGTCGATACAAGGGATGGAGGAGGAGGAGGGGGTGTCGGTCCAAAGAAAACGAGAACCCGCGTGTCTAGAGTCTTCTGTTCTCGGAATCGCTGTGGTCTCATCCCCGGGGGCGCAGCAAGCAAGTCGCATGTAGCCAAGGGTTGTGGTTTTTGTGAAGTGGATGCTGGCGATGATCGAGGCATCGTCTCGCGCTCCCCCCCCCCCCCCCCTCTCTCTCTCTCCTCGGACCGGGGAATTAGAAGGGGGAAACAGATGCCGTACCGACGTGCGTCTCATCTCGCCGGGGTCCGCAGTTCCAAAAGTCCAAGGAAGAGGGAGGGTAACCCAGACCCGACGAGGGCTGGAGAAATAAGCAGTCTCAGAAGTTGGAAGGGAAAAAAAAAGGTCTCATGTTGTTCACACACACTCCCTCTCATCCCACAACTCACTTCACCCTCCAAGTTGTTCCCCCAAATAGCTGCAGAAAGCGAGATCCCCGGGTCCAGATTGGCCCAAACGACGCTCCCCCCGGACCTCCCACCCCCCCTGGCCGCCGACACCCCCATACATTATCCCACGATACCGAGATGTATGTGTACCAACGTATAACCCATCCCCAAGATTCAGATCGCCCGCCGCACACTGGGCCCTACAGATCTACCGAGACCCCTGCCCCGGCTGTCTACCGTCCGCCGTCCGCTCCTCTTCCTCCTCCTCCTCCTCCGTTTGCTCTTGTCTCCCTCCGTCATCAAAAGTCCACCCCTGTCATTTCCCCCCAATCCGCACTATAAGCTCGAATGGAGGCCATAGGCGAAAAGAAAAGAAACAGAAGGGAAAAAAGCAAAAAACAAAAAAAAAGGGAAGAAAGAAAAAAGAAATAACCAACAACGAAGGAACGTGGGAACATCAGACTGCCTGACATCCTGGGCTATGGATCCACTACACGACATGCATCCCACCCCACCCATGACCATGCGTGTTTGTCAATCGTTGCCAGAGCCGATGTGGGGAGGGGCCTCTTGCTGCAAGCTCCCGCGGGGGGTGCGACATGCTGTCGCTGTTGCTGTTGCTGTTGCTGTTGCTGTTGCTGTATGCATGGGCGGCCCTTTGCCAGCTGTGAGAGACTCTACAACAATCGCCACATCGTGCACCATGTCCGGGCCGTCTACCTGCTGGCCTGCCTCCAGGTTATCTGCTATGTACGGGGGGGGGGGGCTTGTTTGGTTCCGTCCTGTCTAGGTACCCACAAGGAGCCTCCTCATCGTCGCAGCAGCCTCTCCCTCGCCGGGTTCCATGACACATGCTGTGCATTGTGTCCTCAAGCTTTTCATGGGGGGAGGGGGGTGGAGGGGGGGGGTAGAGGTAAGCGTGAATTGTCGTAATTTTCAAGGGTCTGGTCGTTCGTTGCTCCCTCTACAAAAAATAAGTGGAGGAGAAAACAAGATGGAGATGTCAACCAAGTGAGAAGGGGTTGGCATATGTGAGTAGAGAGAGAGAGAGAGTGTGGCCGAGATGGAGAGAGAGAGAGAGAGAGAGAGAGAGAGAGAGAGAGAAGAGAAGAGATGCAAACACGCACACACACACACACACACACACACATACACACATACACACATACACATATACAGAGATACATATTTACACACAGCTACTTACACTTCAGCACGGATCGAATCAACGACGGCGGTGCATCACCGGAATAATATAACACTGCGCCGGCTGCAGCTGCTTGGTTTCTCTCAATCTTTTGCATCCATCAATCTTCTCTTCCACCCCGTCTGTGGATTTCCTCCCTCGCCTTTTCGTGTGGAACGTTGATCTAGTCTACTCGACTTATCAGACCTGGGGAAGCGTTTTTGTTTTTTCTTCAACCTCTGCCTTCTCCCATATTCTTGACTCTCTCGGGAAGACGGATAGCATCTATCTCTTTTCTCTTTCCTCTTGCCTCTTACCTCTTACCTCTTTTCTCTTACCTCTTTTCTCCTGTTCAAAACATCCAACCTCTTGAATAAGGAGTCGTGGAAGGAAGGGGGAGAAAAGAAAAGAAAAAAGAGGAAATCAACCCTCTCAGTAGGAAGAACCGGTCTCCCAGGTCCCACTCACTCACACATCCCCGTTGCATTGCCTGGCCGGCCGTCACCTCCCGACTTTACTGGGTCGTCATCATTTGGCATCTTCTCCGGTCCCTCGACGACCGTGACCACGACGACGAAGACGACGACGACGACGACGACGACGTCAAGTCACGAGTGTGGGAAGAAAGATCGAGAAAGGGGGGTCCCTTTTCTTGCTGAAACGAGACACGCAGATAGACGCTGGTCACGACAGCATCGGCAGTGTCGTCCACTTGCGAACGCGAAGCACACACACACACACACACACGCACGCACGCACGCACGCACGCACTTACACACACAAACTCACCAACACTTAATCTTCTGCAGAAGCGCTTACATCTTCTCTTCCAAGCACTACCGAGTACCCAACCAACCCTCAAAGATCAGGAGGCTCTCTCTAATTCCCAACCCTCTCCTCGCTTCCTGTAACATCACGCTAAAACTTTCCTACGCCCAAGTTCTCCCCTAGCCCCGTTCACCATCATTATCACCATCACACATCACCCCTTTGGCAAGATCATCCGAGGGCCCACACACCACCAATCCCAATCCCCCCCCCTCCAACAATGGTCACCCCGAGCTACTACGCGGACGCACGACGATATAGCCGCCAGGATCCGACCTACGGCTACTCTGATCGCCCGCAGCGAATCTCGCATTCATCCGAATCGCGGTCATCAACCATGACTGAACGAGAGCCCGACACCGATACCCCTCCGCGCAAGCGCATTGCCGTTGCTGTAAGCCACCCCCTACCCTTTTTCTTTCCAGTATTGCTCTTCTTCCTTCTCCCCCCCCCTTCCATCCTCGAAAGACTTGATGGACGGCATATCTCCTTTTTGATGGCTCTTCCTTCGTCGAGAATTTCTCTTTTGAGCACACCGTACCTTGAGTCTCATCCAGTGTAAGTGGTGGTGGAGTCGAGGTTCGAATAGTCAAAGTCCGAGGGAGACACCAGATAAGGGAACTTGCATAGCTCATCGGAGCGGAAGACAAAAGTGAAGATCTGACCGGATAGACAGTGTGGCCGCTGCCGGAAGCGCAAGATTCGCTGCAGCGGAGATCCTGGCCACGGGCTCCCGTGCCAGAACTGCAAGTCCGCCGGCGCCGATTCCTGCATGTTCTTACGAGTAAGCCCACGATGACCCCCCCTCCCCCCAAACATGAATTTTGACGGACTAACGTGACTTTTTACCACCCAAAAAAAAGGTCGCCTCAACCGAAGCACCTTTTGTCAACACACCAGAGTTTGCGTACGAGATCAAGGCGGCGAGGGCATACCAAGCGCACCAAGGCATGGCATCACCCCTGACCGCCTCGCCACCGCACTATGCCTCCGAAATCCACGACGGCCTCACTCGTTACCCTCCGAGCTCGACGACGGGCTACTCACCTTACACCGGCGGAGGGAAGTACTACTCCGCCGCCGCCGCCATGCCAACCTGGTCCGCCACCCCCGGTTACTCAGACGACGGCACCGGCGCTGTGGACTACAGCGCCGCCGCCACCATGGGCTACTCGTATCCTTACCACAGTCACGACCCGGGCTACTACTACCGCATGTCGGCCAAGGCTGCCGCCGCCGCCTCGACCGCCGGAGACTTGTATGCTGACGCCGCGGCGAGCTACGGCTACGGCGGCAGCAACGCCGCGCTACTTCATCGATCCGCCGCGACAGCATCGGTGCACAGCGAAGGGCCCAGCTTCTCTCTGTCCAACGTCGCCGCTTCCCTACCTCACGCGGGCGGCGGCGGCGGCGGCGATCGACTCCTCCCTAACCCGACATCCCGCCTGTCCAACACCAACGTCCTCACCTACCGCACCGATACCGGCGCCCCGGCCGTCTCCTACGCCGCTTCGGCGTCGTCGTCAAAGTCCTCGGGCAGCCCGACATCGCAGACCTCTCAGCCCACAACGGCCGTCGCCGAGGTCGCGACGGCCTACAGCGCCCCGGTCGCCGGGTCTGGGAGCTACGAGTCGTCCTCGTTGTCGGCGTACCCGCCGCCCGCGCACACGCTGCCCTCGATGGCGCACCACCGCCTCTCGACGGCGGCGGACATTACGGGCTACCCGCCCTCCTCCTCGACGACCGGCGGTGGCGGCGGCGGCGGCGGCGATCCCATCTTCAGCGCCGCCGAGACGAGTCTCCGCACGCACGGCTCCGCGTCCGAGCTGAGCTACAAGTACACCGACGGACCCTCCGCGTCGTCGTCGTCGTCGTCCTCCTTGTCGGCCGGACGCCGCGGCAGCGACGAGGCCTCGGGCCCCAGCTCGGGTTCGTCCGGCTCGCTGTCAAACGGCCAGCAGTACACCGTCACGACGGCCTCGGCGGCGGGCCTGTACGCCGCCGTGACGGCCCACGGGCGGCACCACGTCTCGCAGTACATGATCTCGGACGACGTCGCGGACGACGACGACGACGACGACGACGACGACGACGATCACCACCACCACCACCACCACCACCACCACCAACACCAACACCAACATCACCACCAGGTGGACCGGAGATCTGCGTGCGGCTTGTCCGCGTCCTAGATGGGGAACCCTCCGGCCGGATGGGTTTCCCGGGTACGATAAGCGTGCCGGCGGAAGGGGGGCGGCCCCCTTTTTCCCGCGACCGGAACCCCGGCGTGTTCTTTTTTTTTTTTTTTCCACCTATTTTTACAGTGTTGTTTTCTGCAATTTCTTAAAATTTCCTCAAAACGCCCGCCGGACCCCCACTGTTGTTCACTCTGAGAGCGCCTTTTCGATACATAACGACGCCCCTCGTTCGATCGATTTCTCCAGTATTTCGGGCAATGATACGAGACGGATTTCAAAGAGCAATGAGTGAAGAAGGCACCCTATCCGACCCTCCATGAGGCGGTCGAATACGGGGGGGCATGGCTGATCTCGGTGGCGTCCATTTTCTCTCTCTCGCTCTCTCTTTTACTGATTGCATTTTCCTGCGGTCATGCTCGCAGACGGCCGGTTCAACCAATGCGATTTCCCACAAAAGCACGAATTCCCAGGAACAGCATCCTTCACGGTTCTATCTTGGGGGCCCTTTCTCCAGGGCGTCAGCCACGCAGACGCCACAGGATTTGTATCCTCCAAAAGTCCTCGAAGCCCGTACGGGGGTTCTCTTTTGACGGATTGGTTCGACACATATGGCTCCCTCCTCCCGCAGAAGCTCGTAAATTGGGAACATGGCGACCTCGTTGACAAGAGGTACCGTCCTTGCAGATCGCTTCTGCGGGAGCCGGGAGCGTTACACACACGCATACACACACATCCACACGCATATACCGTCGCTCAAACCAGGCTTGCCCTTTCGTACGGCGTCGACACAGAGGACGCCGCATACGCTTATTTCGTACGTCGTCGAAACAGAACCGCAGGACCCGTTTCCCCGGGAAGCGAGGTGGCTTTTCCCCCCCTTTTTGCCTTGGCGTGGGTCCAGAACCAGGCTCGAGGACCGGATTGGGAGGGCGGAGGGCCAGATGAAAGAGGAGGGCAGATGTGTATACTGCGCCTCTGCGGCCCAGCAATGCAACTTCTGCGACCATCACCACCGGCGGAGCATGCCCCCGTTGTCACTCGTGCGAAGGAGACATCCCGATTCTTCGGCAGAGGGAGCTGTGAATGCAAGGGGTCCGACATTCTACCATCCCATCCCATCCCATCCCCCTCTTCCCTCCTCCTGGTCGATGACGAGGCTAGGCTGACCGTTGGGCTCCCCCCCCGGCCCAATGTGGCGTTGCCGCCGGCCGATTTCCCTTGGAACTGGGTGGTTGTGTGTGCGTCTCTTTGTGGGCGGCAGAAGTCTCTATTTACGCCGAGGAGAGAACAAGGGGCCGGGGAATCAGTCTCTTGACTCCAGCGGCATCATGCGGCTACCCGACACAGACGTCCGCCCGCAAAACCTCCCCGATCCCTGTTGGACACCTCCTTCTCTCCTCTACCCCTGGTCCCAGACCAATCCCACCATCTCGCTCGCTTCAGATCCAATGTCGACCAACAATCAACGCCCCCACCCCCCCTCATCCCCCATCCCGCCGGGGCGTGCCCGTTCAACTTCTGCCCCTCCTTTCGTGTTCCCCCATGGGAATACAGCTTCCGGTTCCGAAGTGTGGCTTCTCGTCTAGCCATTGTAGGAACAGGAGGTGGGAGGCGGTCCTTGGGAGTCCGTTGTGCCTCGAAGGTGCAGATGACATTCAGGCGTCCGGCCATCCACTATTCCATCTCTCTCTCTGTCTCCATTCGAGATTTACACGCACATACCAACTTTACACACAGCAACAACCCCCTGGTATTATTCGCATTCTGTCCCCTCCCTCCTCTCTTCTAATGCTATCTTTGGAACCCGACGAGATAGGAACCGACGTCGTTCCTTCGCCAATCGCATTAGTCCCCCGCAGTTGCTTCGTTTGCCTCTCTGCCCCCTTATCTCCCCCACTCCAAGACGTTGAGTCTTGCAGTGCGAATATCAGGGTTGAGGAGGGTGAAGCTTCCCTTTTTTTTTTTCGGGGGATGGGGGGTTGCTTGGCTCTTTGGGCGGGGGGATATGAAAACATACTCACAATGTGTGTTTGTTTGGCCCACTCAACGTGTTCATCATCACCATCTTCTTCCTCGTCTCTTCCTGGCGTCTCGGTGTCGGCTTCTACGCCAGGTTTGCCGCGGCTTCCGGCTTCTTTCCTCATTCAACCCCACGCCTCGCCCGTCTTCTGGTGGTTGGCATGGACCCTTACGCCCACCACCCCTCTCTTTTTCATGCAGGGCTGTCTCTGTGCAAGTCTCACTAATCGAATCATGTTGTTGGATTTTTTCAATTTTTTTTTTCAATCTGCTTTTTTCCAAAGCTTCTCTTGTCCGGGGGAGGTGGGGTTCAAAAAAAATGGAATAGGTTGGGGGGTTATGGGCAAAAAAAACAACAACAACAACAACAACAACACGATAACGGGATATAAGTAAAGTGGTCGGGCATGGGGATGAAAAAGGCGGTCCGGATGCGCCTGGGGAGACCTGTATTCCCCCTCCCTGCCAAACTGCGGGATAGTCACCGGTAATGAACGGGATGAAACGGTCCTCGGAAAGCGGCGATACACAAAAGAACTTGAGTTTGCGTGGGCAATTCGCAAAGTGATAGGGCATCACAAGGGGAAGGGGGGTTGGGATATTCGTGGAGGAGTTCGGAATTTATCACTGGCGAGACACGGGGGTTCACTAGTAGGTGCTGGGATACGATAATCAGGGGCATTGTCTGGGTCTGTGGTTAACCACCTTTTTCACAATCTTGTCCATCAGACTGTTCTTTTTTTTACTTTCTCGTTTCGGATTTCCATTTCAACCGTAATGCGCGGGCTGTGGTCCCCCCCTAATGTCATTCATTCGAAGGATTGATTCCCGGTCTAGAGCTAGGACACGAGGACGATGCATCAGATAGACCGGACGAAACCGGGCCCGTAAAGGCCATAGGGAACAGAGCGCCAACGCATTTTCAAGCTGTCTCTCGTCGTGATACTAGTATGCTTTGCTTTGTGATTGCCTAATTACTGTATTGGGTATGAACTACTCTTAACGTTCTCCTCCGTGGTTGGATGCATGCAGGGGTATGTGATAGTTATGCGCTTTTTCTACAACTTGCCCCCCGCCTTTTCGTCAACCTCGCAAAACGCCTTGAAAGTGACGAACTCGTCATCCTCGTCGCCGTCGGACTGCAGTACCACTTCGGCAGTCGAGCCCACAAAAAAGACATTTCCCTCGCTGATCTTGTGCACTGTCGGGCCGACGGCGATGGTGCCCCGGCCAGATGTGCAAATGACGATGCTGGGGCCCTCGAGCGGCTCGAATGTGGCCTTGGAGCCACTCCCCTTCAAGAGCGACCGGATGACGCTGAACTCTTCGATGGGCGGGTCGTAAAGGATGACGGTGGAGCCAGAGCTGTAGGCGGCGCGGTTAAGGGTGACGTAGGGGTACTCGGAGGGGGACATTTTCTGCTCGTCAATGGGGGCGTAGTTGTAGGTCAGCATGTCGACAAGCGTGGGCACATCCTTGAACTTTGGGGTGAAGCCGGCGCGTACGACGTTGTCCGAAGCGGCCATGCACTCGATGATGTCGCCCGAGAGGTAGGCGTGGATGTCGTCGGCACGGAGGAACATGGCTTCGCCTGGCTCCATCTTGACGAAGTTGAGGAAGAAGAGGACGAACAGGCCAATGTCTGCACCAAAAGAGCCGTGGAGGCGGATGATGAGCTCCGACAGGGTGTCGCCGTCGGTCGTGCTAATGCCGCCGCCGGCGAAGTTGCCGCCTTCCGACTTGGCGAGGGAGACGAGCTTCTCTGTCTGCTTTTCAATCTCCTCGGGCGTGGCGGACAGGAGCGAGGCGAAGGCGTGCTGGAGTGCTTTCTTGTTCCGGTCCTTAGTCGCGGGGTCTTCGCTCTCCTCCTCCCCCTTGATGGTGCTGATAAACTCGTCGGCCTTGTCGTCAACGACCAGACTTTTCAGCGGCGGGACGGTCGACAGGAAATGGGAGATCTCGGCGAGCGGGCGAAACCCACAGAGGCCCTCGAAGGGGGTGATGGCGATGGCCATCTCGGGCTTGTGGTTGTCATCGGGATAGTTCTTGGGGTCGCGGGCGTGGAGCTGCTCGGCGAGCTCCTTGTTGGGGTGGGCCTGGATGGATAGAGCCTTGCTGATGGACAGGACCTTGAAGAGGAATGGGAGCTTGGTGCCATATCTGAATGCGACGGGGGCGGAGAGTAGTTGCTGGTTCTCTTGCACAAGGTCAAGGAGTGTTCGACCAGACTGGACGTCTTTGGATGGGTTCGAGGGATGGGTGCCCATCCACAGCTGTAGAGGTGTTAGTGGCCACCAAAGGAATAGAAAAAGGAAAAAGAAGGGAGAGAGAGAGAGAGAGAGGGAGGGAAGGATGAGGGTGCTCATGGCCCACCTCTGCGTATGGCTTCTCGGCCTCGATGCTGAAGCCGTCACATGGCGTCGTAGCAGCAAAGCGCGCAGCTGCTGATTCCTCGCCCTTCTTGCCCCATTCATAAGAGTTGACTCCGCATTGGAGCTTAAACAGAGGAACTTGGAGAACCATTTTGTAGGGTGTAGAGCCAGTCACAAGCTCAAAGAAGACGAACAAAGGTAAAGGACAAGACCCAATGGAGACAAGATGCGACAACGGCGAGTGTGTCGTACTATTAAAGTTGGTAGTGCGTACGATGACCCCACCATTGAATTTGACGTCAGGGAGAGAGCTTCACTTGGTTGCTTGGAAGACCCCGCAAACTGGAGCCAAGAGCGACCCAGACCCCTCCAACAAACGTCGAAAGCACGGGGCCCCGGGCGAGTGGTCGGGCCGCCCTGCGGAAGGGGAGCTCCCGAGACGTGATTGGCCTAGTATCTGTACCTAATTAAGTACCTAGGTACCTTGGCTCACAGCTGCCACCGGCTCCATTTCGGCGGTTCGTGGCAGCGACTGTCATCGATTGAGCCAATGAAGCGCTCGCATCGCCCGCCGCTCGTCTTGAGTGTAGCCGCCTGGTGCCGCTTGTATTCTGCCGTCCACGTCCCCAGGGGCCCCCCCATCGACATTTGAGAGTGCGTCAATCGTGATCTTCCGCGACCTTGTCAAATTCAAAGCTTAATTATTGGCCTTCCCCCTCTTTTGAGCTTACCATGGGCTGAAGATTTGTTACGCGGCTCTTGATTCTTCCTTCGTAGCATCATCTTTGCGCACAGAGGTACCCAGACGCAACCCCCGCCCCATACTATCTGGCCAACGTGACCCGACTGGAGTTGCGACAGCTAGCGACGCAACGCCCGAGTGAGCATCGCTACTTCCTTGCACTGTCAGTAGCTAGCTACATGCACACTTACCTACCCTCTTACTGCTACCATACCTTAACTCAAAAAACCTCTTCTCAACACCGACTCTTCTACTTTAGCCACACCAAACATCGTACGCGACCCAAGGCTGACGTGTCAAAATGCCACAGAAACCGGCGTTCAAGAACGGCAAGCCCCTTCCCCGCGGCCGGAAGAGAAAACTTCCCAATCTCGAACCAGTTCCTGCGACGCAATCGACTGGCTTGGGTGCCCCCGAGGAGCCTGCCTAGAACGAACGCGACTCGTCCAACACCCAGCCTCGCCCTCAGGGCTCACCCCAGGCTAAGATGTCCCAACGAAACCGAAGCGGCCGCGGCTCGAATCGCAACAATGGCAGCGGTCACGGCGAGGAGGTACAGCTGTGGGAGTCGGCCAAGGAGAAGTTCCACGAAATCGTCAGTGGTGTCAATCAAGAGAACGACAACCTGGCCGAGCTGTTGAAGCTCGACAAAAAGGCCGCGATTGCTAGCATGGACGGTGGCAAACCCTCGGGCGCCGATCTTAACAAGATGGAGCAAAACTGCCGATCTGGAGTCAAGCTGTCCGAGAACAACTCCAACAATATCAAGAACCTCATTGAGCAGCTCAAGATCCTGAAGGCCGTGCAGCAGGCCAAGGAAGCTGCCGAAGCTCCCGCGACGACGAGCACATCATCGCGAACCGGCAGCTCTACTCGTAACCGAGATGCTGCAGCGGCCGCAATATACGACTTCGACGGTGCCGGCGACTCCCCCGTACCTAGCCCTATCGGCGGCAACTCGCGCAAGTTTGGGGATCGAGGCAGCAACCGCGACAGCATGCCGCCCAAGGCAGATAGCGTCGAGCCGCAGGGATCAACAGGCTCCAACACAGCGGGTTCCTCGTCAGGGGCTCTGGGAACGAGCGCTGCGTCGGCGGCGCGCAGCAAGGTGTCGTTTTCCAAGGGCGACAAGGTCGCATTTAAGCGGAAAAAGGACGAACCGCAGCAGGGCGAGGCACCTTACGACTGGATACTGGGCGAGGTTGTTGGGGTCATGGGCGAAGGCAAGAGCCGACGGTACAAGTGTCTGGATGTGGAACCGGAGGACAACGTCAAGCCGAAGGAGTACAAAACATTTGCTTCGGGCATGATACCGATTCCGGCGGAGAACCAGACGCATACTCTCGCCAAGCTGGAGGCTGGCAAAATGGTGCTCGGCCTGTACCCACAGACGACAGCATTTTACGCAGCGGACGTTGTCGGCACGGAGCCGGACGGCAAGACGGTCAATCTCAAGTTCCACGGCGAGAACGACTCCTCGACTACTCATCAGGTGGAACGTCGCTATGTGTTGGAATTCCGGCCTTAGATGGACGGCGACGCTCTCGAACGAGAGAGCGGGGGCGTTGTGTTAGCGAGAGCCATCAGCGGGCGTTCGCTTCAAGTATTGTGTTGCATGCGGCGTATTGGCCTAGGGATCAACGGCTCGGACATGGGATCTCATATCGTCAAGGCTCATTAAAACAAACAGAAAGGGAAACATGAATGACGCGGCGGGTCGAAACGGAGTTTAACACGAGTATTATGAAGCAAGCAAGGATTAATTAGCGAATGGCGGGCAACCATGGTCCATATGTAAGCTCATAACGGCACTAGAAATGACCACGGGCACGAGTACCCGAGTTTGATATCGCATGCTCCCCGATTTGTTTTTCCCTTTTCGGGTTGCAAGTCCTGCCTCTTTGACCCTCGAGCAACCAACCTCCTTCCTTTCGTACCTACCTTATGCAAACGTAAGGCTTATATGCGGACAAGACGACCTCGCAATCAAACTCTC
>PJEX01000137.1:42436-58372 GCA_005350895.1 Colletotrichum tanaceti
GGGGGGGGACAGGGTCGGGGTCCTGAAGTCTTAAGGTGGTGTCACTGGTGTGCGTGAGAGACGTAATTGACGGAGGCGCCTCCAAATGTATCGATGAGTGAGGGAGAAAAAGATAGGCCGGGAGTCGTGTTTGGCGGCGGAAACGGCTGAAGAGCCGCTGCCCAAGGCAAGGGATATTGATGATGAAAGAATGCGAGAATGCGAGACCGGGACAGGGGGGGACAGATGAAGCTATCCCCGAAATAGAGAGCAGGACCCCTTGGTGCCCTCGTCTCCACATTGGATGAGGAAAGAAAAAAGGTACACGAGATGGTTCATTGGTTCGGTGCGGTTTCTTCCCCCCCGCCTGGATGGGAATGGTACCGGTTAATTAGGTATGGTTCTTCCCGGTACGTACCCGAATTGAATCTCCGGTCCCAAGAAGGACAAGAGGGACAGACATCTACACTAAGGTAGTGTAGATAGATGGGCAAGCGCAGCCAAGGGGGAACCGCCGTGAAGTGTGTCAAGCGAGGACGGACCGAGGGAAGGAAGGACGAGACCCACAGCATCTATCTGTCCGTTTACCCATCTGCCTGTCTGCATTGTTCGCCGTATCGTCCAAGATTCAATATTTCCATCCGATGTGATTTCGACTGGAATTGCCCGCCCCTCTTCTCTCGCTCTCTACCCTCCACGCCCCCGGAAGGAAAAGAGCGAGGGCAAGTCCGAGGTAAAGGAGGCATGGACCAAAGTATAGTAAAGGGAGGTAGGTATCTGGTCATTGATGGAACCGTGACCCATCGATGAATTTGACCAACAACACCAGTTTGGAGATGGGATCTCCCTCCCCCTTTCAGCAGACGTTGAAACGCACGAGGAGCCAAGCCGCAGTTCCCCCATTCCTGGCGGCAGCTCTAGACGAAAATGGCGTCCTCTACACTAAGAGTAATGGCATACCATATTAGGTGTAGGTACTTGACGAGGGCGGGTACTCTCAAAGTATACGCAATTCAAATACGCTGTGTCCGTATTGTTTCGAAAGACACGGGTGGCATTAATCTCAACCCAAATATAGCTGTGCAATGGCCCGTTTCGACACACCCCCTTCCCGCATCCAACACCAATACACGTCTCGGTCCACGTCCACGTCCACGTCCCAGTTCCAGTTCCCTCCCGAAGACCAATCGCCCGTTAGGTCCCACGCCCGAGCGAGCAAGTGCCCAACTCCATTCGACCCCCAACCCCCGATCCCCGACACTGCTACACTACCTTGCCTAAGTACCTTACCTTACTGTTCTGGTGGACTGGAGTCAGCGCACCGGCAACTAATCACCAAAGTTGCTTTCCTTTTTTTTTTTTTCCTTCTTCCCCTGCGATAGCTCACCACACCACACTTCTCTCACTCTCACCCACACCCACATACACACTCTCTTTTCTCCTAACCAGTTTATCTTGCCCGAACCTGAATCCTTTCACCCCCACGACAACACATCTTGGGATTCAATTACGCGCAACATCCGGCCGATCGACCAATTGCTCTGCTATCATCACACTGCAGTACGAAGTACGAGAGGGAGCGATCCATCGTACGTTGCGACGTCCCCTTTAAACCCGACACCGCATCACGTCTGCCCACTTCCGGCCCCTCGACGCCCTCCGACTTCCTTCTGACCTCAACACGACGACTTACGCACCCTTCCGACATTCACAATGGGTGGTCAACTCTCCAAGATGATGGGCAAGATCTTCGGGTCAAAGGAGATGCGCCTGCTGATGTTGGGCCTCGACGCCGCCGGCAAGACCACCATCCTCTACAAACTCAAGCTTGGCCAGGACGTCACCACCATCCCCACCGTCGGCTTCAACGTCGAGACCGTCACCTACAAGAACGTCAAGTTTAACGTCTGGGACGTCGGTGGCCAGGACAAGATTCGTCCCCTCTGGAGACATTACTTCAGCGGTGAGTCCCCTCACTTGCTTCTCTTCCCCCTCCCATCTTCTTCTCCGACTGGACAGGTTTTTCTGTCTTTTCGTCTGAACAGTTGCGCTGACGAGGCTTTCCCCTCCACGCAGGAACCCAGGGCCTAATCTTCGTTATCGATTCGTCGGACCGCGCGAGAATTGAGGAGGCCAAGTCGGAACTCCATAGGATCATCAATGACCGCGAAATGAAGGACAGTCTGCTGCTGGTCTTTGCGAACAAACAGGACATCAACGGCGGTGAGTTGGACGCCATCTTTCCCGTGAAACCAAACCGCTGCTGCTGCTGCTGCTGCTGCGTCTTCGCTTGCCAAGTTTAAATCGCTGACGAATTATCCATCACAGCTATGAAGCCGCAAGAAGTCACCGAGGCCCTGTCTCTCTCCAAGTTAAAAGACAAGGTCTGGTACGTCGTGCCCAGCTGCGCGACGACGGGTGAAGGCCTGCTCGAGGGCCTGGCCTGGCTGTCAAACAACGTGAAGGCACCCCCTGCTCCGGCGAAGAAGTAGATGACGAGACGACCGACATGCCTCATCACCACCAACATGCCTCATCACCACCATCCTGACCCTTAACGACTCGTCGAACTAAGCTGTCTATCCATACATCGAATTATCCATTCACCCGCCCACTCAACCCCCACCTCGCCATCCGCAATCCGCATGTCGCTTTGGATTGCATACCGAGACATCAACCGTCCCCGAACCGAGCCCCTTGGGGCTAAAGAGCCCCCATCACGGCCTGGACGACGGACGCAGGAAAGATGCCTTTGCGAGGGCGTGCGCTGTTGAGAACCCCACCGAAGGATTAGCGATTCTTCACGTACCTACCTAATACTCGGCAGAACCTTCACCAACCCACTTATGGCTATTCTTTCTTTTTTTAAACCAAAACTCTTGATGTAACGTTTTTAACTACGCTGATACGGAGGGAAGACAGATGGGAGGGAAAGGGTAAGGAAGGAAAGGGGCCGCCTTTCTCTCATACATCGCACGTTTTCATTGGGCTGCCGGGATTTTGTTTCTTTTTGTTTCTCTGCCCATCCTTTCAACATTTCCCTGTCTCTGGTTCTATTCCATGTTGTCATTCTGAAATACCCGAAGCTCTTAGAAGGCGAAATGAAAAGAACGTTAGTTTGAGGAGGAGCCCAAATGGCAGGAAGTTTTTTTAGTCCTTTTCTTACACCCCTTTTTTCTACGAGTTGTATTAAATGATGTACAAGAAAACGTTTGAAATTGCTGCTGTCCCATCTCCGTTCTACCGGCCGGAACAAAGGGCAATGCTTTTTTCTTCTTCATTTACGCCGTCGCCGTGAGACTCATGGACATGGTCTATGTCGTCAAGTCATCATGTCATTTCTTACCCAGCCAGCTGGGCGATCCGTCATTTCATCATTCATCAATCATCATTTATCAGGGGCTCGGCGGGGCAAGCGCCTGTCACCCGCTCTGGCCTCTCTGCCAGCCAGCCGGGGGGAAAAAGACACGTCGACTCGAAACAAAACCAGCCGGTGGGCGCCACCGTCCACGGGCCCTGCCGGCGGCACTGAGAGGCGCGCGCTGGAGGGCGCGCTAGTCATGTCAGCAGGGCTGCGCGGGCGCCTGTTGCGAGATGTGAATGCCTCTTTTCTGACAGTCGCGTTCGTCTTGAGAGATGCTTCCCGCCGACATACATCATTAATCCGAGGATCTCAGCTCATGGCTCTCTCAGCGCGCCACGAGAGCGCCGACTAGACCGGCGACGAGCACCCACATGCCCGCCCTCCGGCTCGCCGAGGGGGACCCGGCGGCGTTGTTGGCCGGCGCAACCAAGATGGGTCGGTGCCAGCCGCAGTGGACCGAGGCCTTCCGCGTCACGCAGGAGTAGTACGTCGTCTGGTAGAACCCCAGGTCGGCGAGGTTCGGCTCCGGGCGCGGGGTCACGCCGGGTGCGGGCGGGATGAGGGAGGCGTAGTCGCGGGGGCCTGAGTCCGCCGGAGTCTCGACAGCTGCGGCGGCGACTGCGACCGCGACGGCCGGGACGGCGAAGCTGGTCGGGGTCGTCTGCCGGGTCTCTGTGGTGGAGAGCAGGGAGTCCTGAGAGGGTTTTCTGTGCAGGCGGGCCGGGCCGAGGCGGAGGGGAGGTGGTCTGCGGGAGAAGCAAAGGGCGGTGGAGTTTGTGGCGTAGGAGGAGGAGTTTGAAGGGGGTTTGGGAGTGAGGGTCGAGTAAATCGGGGTCGGGGTTAGGTTCGGGGTCGGGTTCGGGCCGGCCTCTGGTACGTCTGTTGAGACGGGGATGGTGGTCGGGAGGAAGGGCTCGGGTCGTAGATGCTGTGACGGGCTGGGGCGGTCTGGCGTGTCTGTGGGGTGGGAGAGTGGGCTAGTTGGCGCTGCCGTCGTCGCTGGGAGAGCGGCGGCCGAGGAGACGACGAGGACCAGGAGGAACAAGAGGGGATGCATCGTCAGGCTGCGTCTTCTGGCGTCGTATCGTTCAAGTAGGTAGGTAGATAGGTTGGGATGATGGGCAACGGTTGTGGGTAAGTGAATCAGTTGGAATCAGGCGCGCGCACGCGTGTGTGTGTGTGTGTGTATGTATATGTGTATGTGTCTGCTGTGTCGAGGCCGGCTCTCGGGGTTTTAAGGATTGGAATCAAGATATCTCGCGTGGAGTCGTGCGTATGTGTGTGAGAGAACAGAAGAAGACAGCGAGGCCAGCGAAACAAGGCCGAACAATGCAAGAGGGTCGCGGAGGGCGGGAACTATGACATGGCCGACGTCGACGTCAACGAGGAGGAGAAAAGAACAGAAGAAAAAAAAGGCGAACGAGACAAAGGGGGAAAGGTCGATGATGTGAGAGAACCGGCCACGCCCCCATCCATGTCTTTCTTATCTTCTTTTTGTCGTCATTATTTTCGTCCGAGAAGTATCTGGAAACTGTGACATTGGGACTTGGAAACAAGGCTAAACGATGAAATAAGGGTGTAAACCTCGTATCGTGGTGGTAATGGTGGTGGTGCTGCTGCTGGATTGACGGATTGGTTGGGTGGTGATGGTTTTCAACCCCCGTGTGGCATGCAGGAGGGAGTCACGACGTCGCGTTCCAGGCGGTGGATGACTGGGGCGTGTTCGTCCCCTCCTCCCGGATAATAACACACATGAACGAAACGGAGTCATTTGGGGGGATGGGGGGGTTCCCGCTCTGAAAAAGCAGGGACGATAGCCCTAGGGGGAGGGAAAACTGCGCGTTTGGGTGTTGCAAGGACGGGTAAAGGCGGAAGGGCACGCGGGTTTGTCGACGTACATGTGTGATGTCCACAATGGGATGGAAAAGAAGTGCACAAAGTAATGGGTATGGGATTTTTTTTCTGGGTGGGGGGAGTGGCATGTTTTGGGGTGGTGCAGGTGCCTGGGGATGATTGGATCAGGACGGGGTTGGTGATGTTTTGGGTGATCACTAGCTCTGCGACTGTTTAGAGTCACGGAGATTTCTTCATAGGGGACCACTGATGGTCATTGGAGACGGTCTAATTCGGCTGGCTGTAGGTCTCTGGCAATCCAGGACGAACCGGTTACCTAGTTTTGTTTCTCCTTAGTCTTCTCCGGACCGGCGCTCTGAGTTGGTGGCTCTCTCTCTCCGGTCGCTACCTAATACTGCCGCACGAGTTTTCCGTCCCAGTCCCCGCTCCCCGTCTCGCTCCCGCCGAGTCGGCCCCACAAATTCCGATCGATCGGGTCCCGAGCCCCGGAGATCACGGGCCCGTCGCCTTCCTATCGCGCGCCGAGGACCCTGAAGACGGGGTACTCGTCCCCGACGGACAGGTCGATCAAGTTGTACCGCACGAAGCTGGCGGTGTTCTCGGGCTCGAGCGTCACGAACGCGAACGCGGCGTTCTTCTGCCGCGTGCTGACGCGGAACCCGCCCTTGGGCACCCGCACGACCTTGCGGCTGGCCGAGGTCGTGACGGTGGCCTCCGCGATGCCCTCGTACTTGCTGTTCTCGAGCGTGAGGTTCTTCACGGTGAGCACCTCGGCCTCGGCCACGAAGTCCTCGGAGAGGGTCTCGACCTCGACGCCGAGGATCTCGAGCTTCTCGGCGACGTCGGCCCACGCGCGCGGGAAGACGTAGGCCTCGGGCCGCGCGCGCACGAGGTCGACCTGCGAGGGCGTGTTGTTGCGGAACTGCACGGGCACGCTGACGACGGTGCCGCTGCGGACGTCGACAAAGTCCCACGTCGTGTTCGTCACGCGCGCGCTGTCCGCGACGACGATGTCGCCGGTGCCCTCGACGAACTCCCGGCGGGCGGTCTTGATGGTCGAAAGGACCTCGTCGGCGTTGTCGACAGCCGTCTGGACAAGCGCCTCGATGGCGAGGGAGCCTGCCGCGACGCGCCGCTGGAAGTGTTGGTCGGCGAGGCGGATGCCGCGGGTCTCGGCGAGGAAGGAGACGGCCTGCAGCAGGCCGGCTGAGTTGTGGCCAGGGCGGCTCACGGAGCTGGGTTCGGTGAGCACCGGGAGGTCGGTTTCGTCGTCGGTGATGAAATAGGCGCTCGTGCGGAGGCCGTGGCGGCGCACGCGGTCCTGGATGGCCGTGAGGAAGAGGCCCTCGCCGAGGGCGCGGATGGCCGGGTGGATGTTGGGGTTCTTGACGTGGGAGACCTGGATGTCCTGGGCCGGGAGCCACTGGCGCGAGGCGCCGAGCGCCTGGCTGGCGGCGTACTCATGAGCGTCGAGGAAGACGTGCGGGTCGTAGGCCGAGAGCAGGCGCTTGACGTCGCGGGTCTGACGGCGCTGGAGGATGGCGTGGTCGCGGTTGGGATCGTAGTTGGAGGCGAGCCCGCGCTGGAAGTAGGCGACGCCGTCCGGGTTGTAGCGCGGGACGACGATGATGTCGACCTTGGACAGCACGCAGAGGGTCCAGGTCTCATTGGCGGCGAACTTGCCGAGGAGGGCGAGCACGGCCTCGTCGCCGGCGGGCTCGTCGCCGTGGACGCCGCCCTGAATCCAGATGCGGAGCCTATCGGCGGGGGCAGCGGCGGCGGCGGCGGAGGGGGGGGATAGTGAGAGGTTGACGTAGGGAATGGAGCGGCCGTCCTCGGACACGAAGGGGGATTGATGATATGTCAGCCATCCGTGTTTGTCGGCAAGGCCGCGGAGGAAGGAGTCTGGTCAAGGGTGTCAGCGGCGGTCACATTGTGCCAACCCGAACGCGCGCGGCACTCACCCAGCGTGCCCTGGTCAGTAGGTCCGGATGTGCCGTTGCTCCACCCCGCGGGGATAGCCTCCGGATTCGTGAAGGCGGGCGACAGGAGCTCGACATCGACTTCGGGGAAGAGCTTGGAGACGAGGTCACTGTCCCGCATCACGGGAAGCTGGTTGTCGGCATACTTTTTCTGGGCCGAGGCAATGCCGGCGTGAAGGAGGCCAAAGGCCAGGCTGTCGAGGACGCGCATTGCCAATGGATGAGAAATAACACTCACTCGAGGAACCGGTGTTAGTCGTCGCTTTTCGGCGGACCTTGAGTTTGAGGGACAGACAGGTCTATATGTCAATCCGCGCCGGGCCAGAGTCGCAATCAGTCGTGGTTTGCGCGCGAAATTGAGCCTCTCGCGGAGCATAGTCGGTCATCTCGGACGACGGGCGGTCCTGAGAAGGGAGATGGTTCGAGCCGTCCCCACCATCGTGTCAATCATCACGTGAATCATCGGGCCGTAGCATGCCTTTTCCAAGCTCCGCGGTGCAGCAACTCGGCGGAAAGCTTATTACCGCACGATGTTCGCGGGGGTCGCATAATGTCCCCAGGGATGATGTCAGGTCTTTGGACTTGGGGAGAGCCCGGCAGCCATGGCATCGTTGCGATCCCCGGGAGTCCCCGCGGCTTGCGTCTCTTATTTGAGCAGTGCCGGTGATCTTGAGGAAGGATGGATTCTCAAATCTCGAATTGGTTGATACCATTGACCAGTTCGTAGCTGGGGGATATCGCAACATCTGCATCTCAATCGTACAACACGAACTTGGCAATACGCGAAACCAAACGCCATTCGCCAAGACCAAGCATCATCGGAGGGTCATGTACGTGGTACTCTTTCAAAGCGAGAGTGAGATGCATTCGTATATGTTAGCCGAATGAATGTCTGCGAGTTGCAGGGTGATGCGGGAATGGAGCAGGAGTAAGACGAAGCGAGAGAGTAAGATACAATGCGTTTCGTAGACTTACAAAATTCAATCCGTTTGTGAAACCAACTAACTGTCCAGCAACCGACGGCGAGAGAAAAGAGACAGACAGACAAGACAAAAGGACAAAACAAAAGAAGTGAACCAAATAGCGAAAAACATGCAACACCGGGCATTCGCCGGTCGTCTCCGACCCGACTACTACACCGGCCCTCACTGGTTTATCGATGGGAGAGCGGACGGGATCCCGAGTTCTCCAGTGGGTATGGTCGCATGTGAAAGTTGGAGGGGTGCAAGAGGTTCAAGTTGGAGGTGGCCAGCCACATCATTTGGGAGGTGGACTGGCATCAGCAGGTCTTCTACGCCGTTGGCTCGGTTATTGAAGATGAACACCGGCCCTTGCCTGACAGCACAAAGTTTTAGATGAACACCATAGCGCTTGATGGTAAGTATCACTAAGTAAGTTCAGGATTAAAGTCGGACGTGACCGAATGGTCAACGTGCTAGAGAGGGAGGGTTCAGTTGTGTATGTATGCAGTATTTATGATGATGAAGGTGTGCTGGCTACAGGAATAATCAATCAATCAATCATTCGTCCACTTCAATCTAGAGAAGAAAGAGGAAGAGCTAGGGCTAGATTTGGTCGCCGACACTATATCGAACTGTGGGCTGTACTGAGGGTAAAAGTGACCTTTTCGATTAATTAGCAAAGCAAACCTAAGGGTTATTTCTGCCTGTGTACTGCTATTATCCCTAAGCCTATACTATACTTTAACTGCCTACCTATTTAAAATAACGTTTTATTTCCCCTTATCTTAATATAATAGATATTATTACTTTACTGTAGGTAAATCCTTCTAACTTTACTGTTTTTTAACCTTCCTATTATTATTATTATTATTATAAGAATAGCTAATTAGTAAGAAGAAGAAGGAATATCTATTAATAGTAATACTATTATTATTAGCCCTATTACTATAAGCTATAATAACTTCCTTACTAGCAGTTAGCAGTAGTCTTAGTAACTACTACCTATCTAACTACTAGCAGCCTAGCGCCTAGCTAAGTAAAACTAATAAGCCTTACATAAAGCTATTAATAAAGTAGGAGGTAGCTCTAGGTAGGATTTTATAAGCTTAACTTAAGATTCTATTATTAATACTAGCTAGGTATAAAAAAAGTCTTATACACTATAAACAGCTAACTTAACAGCTTATTTTATAGATAAGTTACTTAACCTCTCTTATAGTAATAACCTAAATATAAAAAAAGCAGTAGTTTAGAAGCTAGTATTTAAGTAGGTTATAGTAAAAGTAAATAGGGAGAAATAGTTTCTTTACTACTAAGTAACTATAAGCTAGTTAGCTAATAAGTATAATATTAAGAAAAAAAGGTATAATACTTAGGTATTAATTACTTTTTAATTAGGTAATACCTATAATAAAGAAGCTAGTAAGGTATCTTACTTAAATAAGGCTTAAAATAACTTTCTTATTAATTATCTAAAAGGTAGATAGGTCTTTAAGAAAGGGCTAGGTAAGCTAGCTGTATACTAAGAGGTATAGCCTACTACAGTTAGTAAGGGTAACAGTATTTATATAGCTGCCTTATTTACAGCCTAGTAGGAGGCTAATAAAGAGGAGGAGGAGGAAGATAATAAGGATAATAAGGATAATAATAAGGTTATTTTCCTAGAGAAGAATTAGCTTAGTTACTTAATAAGTTAGTAGTCACTAATAAGCCTACTTACTTTATTAACTTTATTACTAATATCCCTCTACTAGCTAGGCCTAATCTCTCCTTTCCTACCCCTTAAGTTATATAGCTAAAGCAGGGTTTTAGCTACTAAAGCTAACATATACATTAGGTAGTTAATATAGGACCTTAGAAAGAGCTTTTTTAAGAGTAAGAGGGATAGGAAGGTAGGGATACCCTTATATAATAAGGTAGTAGTCTAAAAAGCCTTTACTAACTTCTTAAGATTTTAAATAGAGCTACTAGAGAAGGTATATTTAGCTACCTTATAAAAGTTAATAAAAAAATATAATAAATAGCTTATACTATAAGTAGTATATTAGAATCTCTTACCTAATAATAAGCTTAAAAAGGTATATATTAAGGAGTTAGCTAGGGATATTAAGTAGTAGAAGTAGTTAGAAAAGGGAGGTTATTATTAAGTAGTTAGAAAAGGGAGGTTAATGTTAAGTAGTTAGAAAAAGGAGGTTTTTTTTTATTAAGTATAGGCTAGTTTTTTTAGGTAGTTATATATAAAAAATACTACTTTCTCCTCCCTTTTTCCTACTTCCTTCTTATATTACTTTTTTACCTATTTTCTAAGGCTTAAAGCTAACTCTACTATATCCTTTAAGCTGCTTAAGACTATATTTAGGCTATAGTTTTCCCTCTATATAACCTATCTACCCTCCTTTTTATAGGCTATATATTTAGCAGCCTAAAGCTAGTTATCTCTAGGTAACTACCTCTTTTAGCTAGGTAATAAAGTATAAAGTTATATAGCTTAGTTACAGTATATATAATTACTACTTATAACTTTATATAGTACTTTAGTGCTACCTACTAAATAATCTACTATCTCTACTTTAAGTAACTAAATACCTACTTAATAATAACTTAAAGATAATAGTAGTATAAGTTATATAGCTCCTTTTTTATTTTTAGTAGTCTATTCTTATCCCTTTAGTCTTTTAGATAATAATATATCCTAGGAAACAGAATAATAAGCCTATTTTACCCTCTAAATCCTAAGTCTGCTAGGAAATACTAACTAGCTAGCATACTAAAACCTCTAGCAAATATATAGTTAGTAAGGCTAGTATTATAAATTAAGCCTTTAGCCTTAGTAAGTATATATAAGAAGCTCCTATTAAAGTAGACTGTAGTAAATACATTTTATAAGATAATGCCTTTCTAACTATACTATAGCTATTAATTATCCTCTATAATAAAAGCATTAATAAGTATACTATTAATAGCTCCTATATACCTAGTAAAGTCTTATTACTTTAGATAAAGCTTAATTTCTACTAATAATTTATTAATACTAACTAGTTAGATATACTCTTTATAGAGTTATATAAAGTATAGTAAAACCTTATTCTATACTATTAAGATTATTAACTAAGTAACCTTAAAGAAATATATAATAATCTACTAGGTGCTGCCTATTACTAAGAGAAGTAGAATAAATAATATCTTCTACTATAGTAATAGATACCTTAATAAATAGAGAGGTGTATTCTTTTTTATCTATTTTACTAGTATATAAAACTAGTATTTTATTATATAAAAAAGCTTATAGAAATAACTCTTTAACCTATAAAGGAGCTTTAGGTAATATACTGTAGCAGCTACTAGGCTACCCTTATTAATAACCCTCTTTTCTAACTACCTATTATTATATAGGTATATTATTACTGCTTAGGTAGCTGCTATTATAGTAGCTATTACTAGTAGTACCTTATTATTATTATTATTATTAGCTATACTTTTTACTTTAATACTATAGTCTAATACTATTAAAGGGTGCTTTTAAAGTAAGATAACAGTATTAAACTATTTATATAGGAAGTAGGGTAAAAAACCTAAATATCTACCCTTTTTTAATAGCAGTATATCGTTTTAATTAAGGTATATAGCTAGTGCAGGGATACCTATAAGGATAAACTGAAATCATAAAAAAGGGGCCTGAAAACAGCCTAGTGCAGCATTTATTCAGTTTCTAACTAATATTGCAGAACAGAGTTCAACAGTTCGATTTCAAATCAGCGACCAAATCTGGCCCCTAGTCGTTTAGTAAACCCCACAACAGCTGCTGAGCTGCGTGCCTAGGGTAAAGTGCGGGGGAGTTGAGAGGTACCTGTGTAGTACCTTAGGTAGGATGCTAACCGGGCACGGGTTCGTCTAGGTACCTAGGGAGGATGATGCAAAAATCAAAACAAAAGAACAAAGACAAAAAGAGGGAAAAAAGGAGACAAGAAAGTTTGGGGTTGATTCATCGGGCTTTCCAGTCTCCTGGCTTCTACCCCCGCCCAGGTTATCTGAATTCTGCAAACGTCCTGCAGACGGGTTCCTCGCTTCATCTCGGAGCTCACCCTCTTGGGCGGCGTGTCCTCAAGACCGACAGGGTATGCCTGAGTAGGTACTTTCTCCTCGCTTGCTGGATAGCGGCTATTTAACACTTGGTACAAGCGTGTACAGCGACCACCGCCACGCTGGTCCAGAATATCCCCGCTTCACCGCTACGATGCTCAACGAAGACGAAATAGAAAGGGCCGCAAGCCAACTCGCCGCGTATCGAAGCAGTGATTCATTGCCGCAGATCCTGGACCAATACGCGACCCTGATCGACGATTACAGGCGCCTCCGGAGCGACTACGAGGAGGAGCGCGATGCGAGAGAGAGATACAAGCAGCTGGCCCGCGACCAGGAGCGCAACCCCTTCGTGCTCGTCCTGGTCGACGGCGATGGCTACCCTTTCCACGAGCGGCTGCTCGACAAGGGCTCCGACGGCGGGACCACCGCCGCCCAGCTGCTCAACGAGGCCGTCAAGGTTGATTTGCGGAGCAAGGGCCTCGAGGAGTGCAAGATCATGATCCGCATCTACGCCAACGTCGCTGGCCTATCCAAGACCCTCGCGAAGGCCGGCCTCGTCGGCGCCGAGAAGCGCTCGCTCGGACCCTTCATCGCCGGCTTCAACCGCTCCTACGGCCTTGCTGACTATCTCGACGCCGGCGAGCTCAAGGAGAACGCCGACTTCAAGCTGCGCGCCCTCATGCAGTTGTACGCCGACAACGCTCAATGCAAGCACATGTACCTGGCCTTCTGCCATGACGTCGGATATAGCGCCGACCTAACCCCCTACGTGAGGGAATACAGTGACAAGTTCACCCTCATCAAAGCCCCTGGCACCAAATTCCATACCCAGTTCACTAAGCTGGGTATGGACATTGTCGGGTTCCCCGGCGTCTTCCGCCAAACGCCCCTAGAGACGGCTGTCCCGGTTCGGCCCGCTTACAACGCATCCGCATCCTCATCCACGTCCGCGTCTGCCGCCCCCGCCAAGGCCGACAACGCAGCGACCTCCCGGACGCCGTCGGCGGCAAACCGAGTCCCTACTACGGCGTCCCCATCGCCCGTCAGCGGAGACGCAAGACAGGGGAACGTCTGCCGCTTTCACGCCGTCGGGAAATGCAAGTACGGAAAGACTTGCAAGAACACCCACGTCGACCGTGCGGCCTCCAGCACCAAGTGGAGGAGATCAAGTCCAGATAACTTGGTCTCGGACACCAACAACTCGTTACAAGACCCCGAGGACATTATAGTCCCGGGCTCTGATTCCCAACCGTCCGCTACAATTCCAGCCAAAGACGGTACGAACCTCCAGCGACAACAACAAGAAAGCCATGAGCGCGAGATCCGCGAGCTAACCCGGGCAGATTTGGACTTCGCCTCGTCGTTACCCCATAAGCAAGATATCCCAGACGGCTGCATCGCGGTCAACGCGAAGAACTGGCGCCTCGACCCTTATGTCCCGCCTTCCGATCCCGCAATCGCCAGTCGCCTGAATGCCCGCATCACCAGGCATCGGCTCTGTAACAAATTCCATCTGAACGGGGTCTGCGAAGCCGGCGACTCGTGCGAATACGACCACAGCCCGCTCGAACCCGAGTTCAAAGACGCGCTCGAATTCATCGCGCGCTCGAGCGCGTGCTCGAAGCGCGGCGCGTGCAGAAACGCCAAATGCACATGCGGTCACATATGCCAAAACTTACGCTGCAAACACTATGGCGGCAAGACGCACTGTAGACTGCCTCTCCTGTCCCACACCGAGGACTTGACGGTGGACAGGTTCATCCCCGCCGAAGTGAAACCGTCCAACAATAATAACAACATCAATAACAATTACGCTTCACAAGCCTGGGCTGCTGATACCAGCAGTATGGGCAGCAGCCCTGGCGAAGACGAAGCTTACTGCCCGGTCTCGCCATAATGGGAGGCAACGCATACAATCCCGGCCACTGCAGAGTCGGCATACTTGAATGAATATCTGCCTTTTCTTTCTTTCTTTCCTCCTTTTTGGGGGATTGCTTGGCCAAGCGGCACGGCACACCGCCGTCTGACAGGCGGAACAAGAGTCGATACTGCTTACCGGCTCAGATCAGCAGTCAATATTCTGCTCTCCGATTCCAGAGTGCGAGTTGTATGTGCAGCTTGGGACAAAACCCCAAGCGTGCTGCATACTACTCCCACGACACAACCGTCAAGACCACGGATGTGGTAGTTTGAGCCTTTTCGACTTGGCCGATCAATCAGCCGTGGAAGGGATGCAGAGAGAGAGAGAGAGAGAGAGAGAGGTGGTCGGTTATTGACTCTACAACTAGAGACTCAACTCATTGACCTCTAGCCAAAACAAAACAAAATCTGGGCAAAAGAAACTATGAAAATGACTCGAAAACGACATACAAGAACGACACGAACCGACTGGACTGGGCTACAACAATCGGGCGAACGCTGGCTACCTAAGAACATGGCATAAATGAGACAGCCACATGGCCGGTTATATGTGAAATATTAAAATATGACCGTAGCGGCCGAGACGATGGCTACTTTAGGTGTTCGAAGATGTAACAGTCTAATGGCTAAACGGATTGTTTACATGTTGGGACATGAGTAGAACCTGTGGGGTGGTGCTGGGTGGTGTGTGGAATGGGATGACGCGCCGGCGCAGTGACTTATTGTCGGATACAGAATGCAGAGTAGAGAATATCGTTGAAGCAGATTTTCCATCAAGTAACCGACTAGGAACTCCGAGGGGCCCGAAACCATAACCATCAACCCGGTCCTCCGGTGGCATCTGAGCAAAATTCGACCGAGGCCCAGACTCAAGAGAGTGATTTGTTTGTACAGGTACCTCCTTCTGGGGAGCTGTCAAGGGGGGAAACCAAGATTGAGTTTTTTTTCTTTTTTTCCAGGGGCAAACAAGGCTGAGCCGAGGTCCAGCGGGTTGCCCTACAAGCTCTAATTGGGCCCAGTTACCCCCAACCCTCCAAGACTGACGTCTAGGGCGCGCTACGACTACGTAGTACGACATGCTCTTATGCTGTCACTTGCACCGAATCCCGTCCGAGTGGGGGTCTCCTTTTTTTTAATAGCAAGCCGTGATACCGCTATGGAGTGACTGCGCCAGTTACAGCACAGCATTTCAACGCGCCCAACAGAACAACACGCACAACCCACTCATTACTCCGTACCCCCCCCCCCCAACGACCGCATCGGCACCCCGGCGAGGAATAGAAGGGCCCCGCAATAATTATCGCGGAGCCAGGGAAAGAGAAGGCCCCTCCCTCGCCTCCTCCCCCGTCGTCCCCGATAAACAAAGGCTGTAGATCCGCGTTCTCGGTGGCTGTTAAAATCCGGATTCCCCATTCCCTCCTCCTTCCTTCCGCCCGATGCCATCTTCTCCCTCTCTCCTCGCTCAATGCTCCAGCACGCTCTGGTGCCACATCCGCTCCCTACCGCTCTGGGCCTTCGTCCTCGCTGTCCTCCTCCTCGGCGCCGTCCGCCAGCGCCTGCTGCCTTCTCCTTCCCCCCCTCCACGACGGCCCGCCGCCGCCGCCGTCGTTGCGGATAAGAAGAGACAGTCGCCGTCTCCCTAGCCGTCTCCCTCGCCTCGTCCCGAGTAAGGCCCCGAATACCTGGCCGGGTACAGAGCAACAAGACCTTCCCTCCCCGTCACACCGCCCACCATGGCGTCCGCAATCGCAAAGGCCACCCGCACCGAGGCCGACATCGATCGCTTCCCCGT
>PJEX01000137.1:67437-108924 GCA_005350895.1 Colletotrichum tanaceti
CCCCCCCCCCCCCCCCCTCCCCTTCGCGTGCACGAAACGCCATCGACAGAATGCTGACAGCCTGCCACAACAGATTACCTGCCTGTACGATATGGACATTCCCCGACCCGATAACTTCAACGAGACCTACCTCTACGAAGGTACGCACCTCATCGTCATTGCACGCCCCGTGTGTAACCCGAGCTGGCTTGCTAACCTGTCTTGCGTGCTCTAGAGCTGATGGAATGCGATCTGGCGGCCATCATTCGATCCGGCCAGCCCTTGACCGACGCCCACTTCCAGTCCTTCATCTACCAGATCCTCTGCGGCCTCAAGTACATCCACTCGGCCAACGTCCTGCACCGCGACCTGAAGCCCGGTAACTTGCTCGTCAATGCCGACTGCGAACTCAAGATTTGCGATTTCGGTCTGGCACGTGGCTTCTCCGTCGACCCCGAAGAGAATGCTGGCTACATGACGGAGTACGTTGCCACAAGATGGTACCGTGCCCCTGAGATCATGTTGAGCTTCCAAAGCTACACCAAAGCTAGTATGTCGTTCTGGTGCAAAACGCCGTGAATTGTCCATGTTCGCATGAGGTGGCTAACGGTATACTGTAGTTGACGTTTGGTCGGTTGGCTGCATTTTGGCCGAGCTACTCGGCGGCCGCCCTTTCTTCAAGGGCCGCGACTACGTCGACCAGCTGAACCAGATTCTCCACATTCTTGGAACTCCCAACGAGGAGACTCTCTCCCGCATCGGTTCGCCTCGTGCCCAGGAATACGTCCGCAACTTGCCCTTTATGCCCAAGAAGCCTTTCCCCGGCTTGTTCCCCCAGGCCAACCCCGACGCCCTCGACCTCCTCGACCGCATGCTGGCCTTCGATCCCTCGAGCCGTATCAGCGTCGAGCAGGCCCTCGAGCACCCCTACCTTCACATCTGGCACGACGCGTCCGACGAGCCCGACTGCCCCACGACCTTCAACTTCGACTTTGAAGTTGTCGAGGACGTCGGCGAGATGCGCAAGATGATTTTGGACGAGGTCTACCGCTTCCGCCAGTTGGTCCGCACCGTCCCCGGAGCTACCCAGGCTGGCGGGCAGGCCGTCGGCCAACAGGGCGGTGCTAGCCAGGTTCCCATCCCATCAGGAAACCCTGGGTGGACTTCCTCGGACCCCAGACCGCAGGAGTACGCTGGCCAGGGAGGTGGCTTGGAGGCCGACCTTGCTGGTGGACTCGATCACCGGAGATAAAGATGATGCACTCCTCGTGCACAGGTGCGCGCCCGCCGGGCGTATGAAGGAAGAGCAAACGCTGGTGTTGGCTTTTATAAACTTGACGGGCAGGTTCAAGGCTTTTGGATATGATGCCACTTGAAGCTATGGCATTTTGAATATGGAAGGTTGGGGTCGCTTGCAGGCATCGTTATGGACGGCGACTCCTCCTCAGGTACGAGGGAGAAGAAGAAGAAGAGAAGGACGGGGACAAGATTATTGGGAAATAGGATCACCCGAAGAGGTTAAAGAACACGACAAAGACAAAAAGAAGTCTCCAAATCTACCTAATTCCCTTTGATGTACGCAGCGCGCTCTTGAATGGCACATCGCCAGTCGGCACTAGGCAAGCTCGGATATGTCGATTGATGCGGCCAAAGTTGCTTTAGGTCATCTCATATACCGGTGGTGAAGATGGCCGACAAGGCGGCTATGTAAGTTCTATTGGACAAAGGCAATGCTTTCTTTCGTTCTTCTTCCTTTCTTTCTCTCCGATTCTCTCGCCTTCTCGGCCGACTTCCCCCTCCATGCGGACACGACTCCCAAGTCAGTCTCGTGGCCAAGACATGATCGGAGAGGATTGCCATTGACGTGTCTACGGCGCAACGACGACGACGACGACGACAACAACAACAACACTAACAACAACAACATCAGGCAATCTTTCGTCTCAGGCCTATGCTGCATGAGAACCCACGACCCGCTCCCCCTCCCCGATAGCTAGTCTGTTACGACAAAAGGCGTTTGTCATCCCATCGTTTTCTCGTGGAGTTTGTTATTCCATCCCCCAAGGGCTGAGACATGTTCACGGTGACCACTGTACACTGGGAGGAGGGAGGACACACAAAACCGCGGTGATAAGCAAAGTCTATCAACTTTGTTATTGCCAACTCCACGTTAAATATGTACCGTTGGAGGGGAAGACACAAAAAGCCTAGTAAGTACATGTAGGGGAAAACGGGGGGGGAGGGGAGTGAGAGATAGCCATCTCTTCCTCTACGTCCCAAGACGGTGCGATGCGCCAATCCAACCCCTGGATTGCATCGTCGACCCGTCTGATGCGCGCCCGGGGTATATCCAAAGTCTTGAGAAAGAGTGAGATGAAAGGAAGTTGACTGAAATAAAATGCCTTGAAAAAACAAGAGTCCACACACCCTTGCCACATGCGCCTCTGCCTGCC
This sequence comes from Colletotrichum tanaceti, assembly GCA_005350895.1. NCBI lineage: Eukaryota > Fungi > Ascomycota > Sordariomycetes > Glomerellales > Glomerellaceae > Colletotrichum > Colletotrichum tanaceti. The sequence goes on from PJEX01000137.1 coordinate 69,870, forward strand.
TGCCGGCCTGACTACTACCAGCTAACTCCGTTTGAAACCCGATTTTTATTTTGAGCGCCAAGGAAAGGAGAACGCTCCCCCAAAAGGAGAGACGGAAGGGACGGGCAGTTTGATTCTCACTCAAGCGCGGGGGCCGAAGAACCAGTAGTAGGCCGCGTAGGGCACACTCTCGGTGGCATCGAGGGTGGTGCACGGGTGAGCGACGCCGCCAGCAGTGACGACGCGGTAGACGGCGGTGACGCCCCTGCTGGCGCCCTTGTCGCCCAGCAGAAGCCAGTCGACAGCGCCCGTCTTCTCTGGACCGACGTCGGCGCACGAGGGGGCCTTTATGCCGTTGAGCTTGCCGCCCTTGAAGAGGTCCGAGCCGACCTCGAAGGTGGGCACGCTAGCGGCGTCGAAGTAGTGGACGCCGATCTGCTTGAGGGGCGCGATGCCCGGGAGGATGAGGTCGGCTCTGGCGGGGAAGGGACTGGAAGCGGAGGCGCCGAAGCGGGTTGTGCCGTCAGAGACGAGGGGCAGCGGGGAGCTCCAGAGTGCGTTGGTGGTGAGGCCGTTGAAAAGCTGGACGGAGGGGAGGGCTCCGGCGCCGGCGTTCGGGTAGAGGGGCGCGGCGTCGTAGAGGGCGGCGAGGGCGCCGGTGGCGGTGGCGGCAAGGGTCGTCCCGCCGGTAGCGTTCGTCTTGCAAGTGTAGTTTTGAATGCCATGGCCGAGGGCGAGGTGCTTCAGGACGAGGCCCGCCGGGGCTGGGGGAAGCTCGACGCCTTTTGCGGTGGAATTGTGTTAGTCATGGGCTTCATCGAGAGAGCATGTACCGTGTAAGTCGGTGGGATACTACTCACCATTGCCGTTGACGGGGAGGATCGGGGTTGGGTTGGAGCCGCAGTTGGAGCCGGCCTGTCTCCTTTGGGGGGCGGCTGAGACGAGAGCCAAGGAGGCCAGTAAGAGGAAGGTCTTGGCGAGCATGTTGGGCTGTTTTTGGTGGTGATCGGCTTGGTTCTGGCGGGGTGTCGGATGGGAGAGCAAAGACGCGGAATAGGGAGGGGATGTAGATATATGCAATAGCAATAGCAACCAAGCGGCAGGTGGGTAGGTACGCAAGGAAGAGACCCAAAGAGAGATTCCCGATCTAAGAAAAGATTGACCCCGAGGAGATAGGCAGGTAGCGTCTAGAAGAGAGTACCTAATGCGGCGGGCCGTGTTGGCGACCTTCTTGGGGACTGGGTGTGTGGGTAATCCGGGCTGAATATAGATGGTTACGGCGCTTACACGCGCTGCTGCGACGGGGGTGGATAAGATGGGCTTAGGTTCGGGCTGTTTTTTTTTTTTGGACTGAGACAGAGGGCGAAGCTAATGCGGGCGGGAGATGGAAGAGTAATATAGACACACACAAACAGGTGCGGGAGATATCCCTTGATAGCAGTGTGCTCGGAAGACTGATGAGAAAGAAACGGGGAAAGGGGGCCGCGTCAAGGAACCCGAAGACCAGGCGTTGAAAAGACAAGACGGAGAAGGTTTGTACTGTGAGACGGGCCAAAAGAGAAGAGATGGGACGGAGCTGGAGGATAGACTTTATAACGAGGAGAGACAGAGAGAGAGAGTACGGATAGAGGCCAGTGCTTCGGCTGGGAGACAGATGGATGCGACCTTCCACTACCCATCCCCGTCCACGTCCACCCATACCCGAACGAGGCGCATTCTGTTCGGGTCTGACAAGGCGCGTTGCCTTTCCAGAACGCAAGGCGGCGCAGGGGTCAAGATGAGGGTCTCCGTGATGGCATCCAAGGACCGAATGTGTCTATCATCGCGGGGAGGATTGGGTGCGTAGCCCCCCGGTCCATGCTCGGTCCTAGGAGTACATGTTTCTGTCTTGAAGGGAGGGAGGGTTACCTTACCATATTGTCATTCAGCATTAGGTAGATTAGACCCCTCAACTTCCAAGGCGAGGCAGGGGAACGAACGTCTTTGGGGCCGTGGAACTGGAGAGTGCGTTTTTTTGCTTCTCCGGGAAAAAGGAAAAGAAGAAGAAAGGTTGGTCTTTCCTGCCGGTTGACATGAGACGAAGAAGGAAAAGACAGCACGCGTGGCACGGTACGGAGTACCCGTACGTACTGGAGAAGCCCTGCAGCTGCTCTGCGGGGATGCCTGGTACATTGCGCGGCCTACAAGCCGGTCGTAAGGCAGCCACGCTACCTACCAAACGTTGTGGACGCTGACGCTGAACGCCGAACGGGAGAAGGCACAGACGCTGGGAGGGGGTGGGTGGGGCCGTCAGTGGCTGGGAGGGAGGGGCCTGTTTGCCGGCCACTGTCGCCATCTGTCGTCCATATTCCTCCGAAATGTAGTTCTTTTCATCCGTCTCTTCTGTCAGTTGAACGCGTCCGTTACTTACCTTACTCAACTAGCCACCGTGCCACCGCAAAGCTATTTTAGGACGGCCGCGGATGCTACGCGCCCTGCACGGCGAGCATGGCAAATGTCCAACCCGTCTTACTGCATATGGCCACCACAGTCTATCTGTCATTACAGATACCATCCTGCCACACAGCCACAGGTCAGAACCTCCTACCAAGCCCGCGGCATTCTCTTCTTACGGACAGTCTCCCACCAACAAGTCTCAATGACTGAACCTGGCGAGGCGAGACACCAGCTTTATCCGCGAAGAATAACGAGAGGCGCCGTCTGCCCTTGTCCGAACCGAGCCTTGCCGAAGCTGTGCTCTACTACGTACTGCTTAATGGGAAACTGTGGCGCCTACCGAGTCGCTGACAACAGATCTTGGACATTCTTGGGACGTTGAAAAGCGCGCGGATCCCCAGGGCCAAGAGCGTTGGTCGTCTCTGACTCCGTTTTCTTGGCCCAAAGATCCTATGGGCTTTAGACGAACACTTGGCCCCCCAAGATAGCCGACCCGACACGGTGCCCCTTCAGGCTGGGATGGGCCGCCAAGGGAGCTTTAGGATTCACATCTTGTTGGTCCATCTTGGGTCGGCAAAGCACTTCATTTCCTTTCTGCAACCCACCATTTTCCAGATGCACATTGCCATTGTGGCTTGCTTGTACCAGCCAAGGTCGGGTCGCGTCCGACACGGACACTGTTGGACCTTCGCGGGTGGGCGCGGCTAAGCTGACAATCCAAAACCCCCAAGATCTCTGGAATCCATCTGCGCGCTGACTGGCTTAACAAGCAGCTGCTAATGGCTTGGACGGCTGTGTCGTTATTTGGAGAACACCCACCAGTGACCAAAATCCTCCAATGCAAGGACGCGGATGACGGGAGGGCACTCATCCGTGTGGCTGGACATGAACGTAGGTAGGTACTGGAGGCATTCTTTTGGCCGTCAGATCTTGGCTTCTGCCCTGGAGAACTGGCCGTCATTCACTGCTCGACGGCTCCCGATGCAGCAGGCCGTTTCAACCGCTGCCGTTTCCTCGGCGTTCTTCGCCCTGCATCCGGCATACGTTTTCTTGTAGCCGACGCACTGTTTCGCGCAAACAGTAGCCGACAGGATCGGCCATTGACTGCTCCACTGATCACCAGAGCCGACACATCGCAACCGCACTACATATAATTCAAGACGCGACTGGAACTTGCCCTCTCCTGAGGACTGGCAAGCAATCTGGGCTCGACCTCCTCTCTCGAGAAAGGCAGTCCAACATCAAGAGCATGAAACCTAGCGAACATTGCACGATGTTTGAAAATCTGCAATGCCACACCGGTGACAGATCTGATGCTACTGCCTTCGCTGGACCATGGTGTTTGAGATCGGGCAAAGGTCTTCAGGGGCAACGCCAGTATGGCAAACTTACATTTACCTTGCTCTCGACCCGAACGTCGTCAGCTTGTCTCCGATGATTCCTCGCCCATGACTCGGTGAGTTTGTTGAATTCGCCGACAAGGCCTATCACGCTCCATGCCACAAGCTTCATCCTTTCGTTCGGGTCTAAACCCTAGCAACAAAGACCCGGTTTGGGGAACCGCGGGAGATAGCAACTCGCCTACTCGCTCTACTCGGCTCCCATTTTCGATCTCAGCACTCAAACTAGGGCAAGAGAATTGGTCTGGGTAGTGATAAGTCATGATCAGGCACGGCCGGAAACCTCGCTTGCTTGAGCCGATCGGCAGACATCCCGCGCCGCCCGAGGCTCGACTGACCAGGCAAGAGATCTGGCAACACTGACCGGAACTGCCAAAGTCAATTCGAACTGGCTGACTCGTTGCGAACGATGTCTTGAAGACCACGTTGAGGTGAACTCGTTCTTCGAAAGTTTCCAAGCGAGGGGAACCCTTCCCGTTTCAAACGGCCGCTAACCTGTAGCCCGACGTCTCAGAGTCCGCTGCACTCACTGTATCCTCTCCGGATCCCTTCGATCTTGATTTTCAAGTTTCAATCCACCCAAGGATTCTTGGCCCAGCGGGCAATCCAACAATCTACACAAACGGAGCATCGTACTTCCTCGCGATGCCCTATTTCGGAGTTCATCCAGACTTTCACCTTGGCAACGATCAAACCGACTACCTGTCATTGATGAGATGGTCATCACCCACTCCTGAGCATTTTCAGCGACAAGGCTACTATTTGTAATGGCTCCCTCGACTCTGTTGCCTTCTTAACGTTGGACGGCAGTTTGTCAATTGACATTCTACTTGGACTAATCGTGCCACGCCCCCACTTTTCTCGGGATTCGCAAGCTCACCCGCGTAATCGCCCCGAAGGACGCGCAGCGCAGACACTTGAGAGTTGCCATGAACCACTGCACACTGACTTTCCAACCCATGGCAATCTTCAAGGCACCGAAATGGGTATTGTCTGGGCTTCTCCCGACAAATCAACATACCGCGGCCTCGTTGGTGTTGTCTCCAAGTTGACTAGCTTCAGAGTGACGAGTTCGCACACGCAGGAAAGCATCCGTGACACGATCCCAGGCTCCCAACCTCCTCTCCGCAGAGCTAAAGCACGGCCTGCCGTAGTCCAACTGCACCTACCTACCTACCTAATCAGGTACTCTTATCATTTCCGGCTGTGCTATTAGTGGACCGCGCGGCCACATGGCGTTCGCCCGACCAATGGCATTCGACGTCAGTTAAGAGGGCGGGCGGACGGGCGCTTAACTCGCATGCCAATGTTCAACGTTGGACTGCTTCCTGCAGTCAGGCAGGCCGCAGACATCACAACCAGCGTTCCACCGACATTTGGCTTTATTGACACCGCGTACAGCCGCGGTCTGCCGGAGAGGTTGCTCTCGTTGCGCTAGTCGCTTCCTTTCATGCCCCTCGGCTCCTTCGGCCGCTTGGCCGCTTGGCCACGAGGAGGGAGGGCGGCGTGAAGTGCGCTTATCGCCTATGGGCTTGCGGTGAGTCGTGATGCTGGAGGTGGTGATGTTACTTGTTTGGCGCCAATGGCGCGGGTATTCTGTGTGTTTGCCGATGAGAGCGGACTGTTGGAAGGTCGAGGGAATTGCAGCTGCAAGCGTCCCTTGTTGATTGCTTTCCCACTTCTCACATGATGGATTCCCTCTGCACTGACGAGGCGTGTCGGCAAACATGCTCGGCTATGGCGGTTGTCGACGCGCTGCTGGCTCTGGTCAAGATACGTTGGGACTGGCTGCCTGCCTGCGGTGGCGCGGGGGGGTCTTTGAGGCTTTTTAGCTGGCCACGAGGCAGTCTTTTACCGCTGGGCATCTCTGACGGCAGGTTTGGAACCATGGTCTGTCTCCAAAGAGGAAGTTGAGTCGTGTTGGTCGCCTACTGGGAATCGGGATATTTGAGAGGCAGGGTCCTCTTCTTCGCAGTGTTGACAGCATCCAATGGACGCGGCGTCCAGGCCACCATCTCGGCGATGCGTGTCAGCCGGTATCCCTCTCAAAGTCCGGCGACGTTTGCTGAGAACCCCGCGATCTTCGAATTTAGTCCCTGGTTCGACAGTCATCAGTGTTGGTGGAACCAAACTCGGCCTTTGGAAGCGGAGCATGACTGAGCTGCCTGCTGCCATGTATGGAACTAGAAGTGTGCACGGTAGAGCGGGAAGATAGTCCAACTTTACTTTCTGTTGATGAGGGAATCACGCCATTTTCCATGCATTGCCCGACGCATTCTACGGGTGCTTTTGAGAACTGCCACCTATGACCCGTCTCGGGTTAGATAGCGCCATTCGCCCTGAACGCCGACCATTGTTCTAGCATCCGCCTGACCTGCCCTGGGGTGAATTCGTTCCAACAATCGCTAGACAGGTTAAGTCAATCGTCCGTAGCGCGTGCGGCAAGGCTCTTGGAGGACGCCGGGGCAGAAACGAAAAGGTGGATGCTTACTCTGCTTGATAATTCATAAAGTTGTAAATGGGATCCTCGCCCGGCAGGTCGGGGCAGGTGTCCTGGCCCACGGTGCAGTTCCACGAAGCCGTCGCCTGCGCGGGCGTGTCGTCGACCTGGTCCCCGCCGTAGCAGCCCCCGGTGGAGGTGTGATCCAGGCCGAACCAGTGCCCGGCCTCGTGGACGGCCATGAGCCCGCGGTCGTTGCCCTCCCGCGAGGCGCCGCCGGGGACGGTGTTGACGTCGACCTGGCAGCCGTCGAGGACGAAGTCGCGGGATCCCGGCGACGCGGACGCCACGGGGTAGAAGCAGCGGCCGAGCGTCGGGTACAGCTCCTGGACGTACAGGTTGAGGGCGCCGTAGCCGCCGCGCCGGAGCGCCGTCTTCATGTTGACCTCCTCGGCGTGGTCGGACCAGGAGGCGTTCACGGTGCGCGTGATGCCGGCGAGGGTCATTGCGATGCCGTACCGGCCGAAGACGTCATGGAGGACCTGGAACTGCTCTTTGAGGACGGTTTCCTAGGGTTGTGCTGATGAGTCGAGCATTCCGATGATGGGGGGGTGAGGGGGTGGAAGAGGGGTGCTCACGCTCACGAGGCCGGTGTCGTTGGGGGCGATGGCGTGCACATATACGGGCACGGAGATGTTAGCCGCTATGAGGCTGCCGCCGCTGCTTCTCGTCACCGGCGCCGACCGAGAGACCGAGACGCGGCCGTCTCCGGGTTCGGGGGTCCCGCAGAACGCAGCCGGTCGTTGCAGAGACGCCTGAACGGCCGTTGCGGCGACGAGCAGAGAAAGGAACATGGCGCGGTTACGGTTGCGCAGGGTCGAGGATGGTTGGTGAACTCGAACGCAACGAGTGCGATTAGGTTCCCGAGAGAGTCAGACGCTGGAGCGGACGTTGGAGTTTTGTCTCGGAGCTTGAGAAGTGTGGGAGAGATTGGCGCCCGCCCTCTTATGCCAAGCGCCTAATTTAGAGGTGTCGTATTTCTCAGGAGATCCGGTGGACGCCGGACGGGGTTCAAGGGCACGTCATGACAAGGGTCACGGGTGTTCCGTCAGGGAAGGTGGCGGAGTGCGAGATGGAAAGTGATGCACATAGGATACTGACCAGATGTGATTGAACAAGGCACCTTGTAACGTGCATACTTATTGCTACCGGGCAACTCCAGTTGCTGTTGATTTCCTCCAGTAGCTAGGCGCTGGGAGTTACAATCGAAGTTTCGCGATTTTGTATCTCGACTCTCACACTGGATAATGGTCTTGGCGTCGGGTGATAAGAATGGCACGGTGATACAGTTAACTAGATTGCGAGGTGACATTAGCTGTAGTTGAACACGACTGGTGGGCTAGTTGTGAAACCCAACTGAGGCAACAGCTGAATTGGAATTTGTAGGGAAGACGTTGAGACATTGAACTTGCATTATCAACAAGGTGGGTAAGAAAGACTTCGACGGGACAAGCTCGCTCTAAAGGTAGTTGAGTTCAGTTGAAAGCCCAAAACTCTTGACAACTTCAGACTTTAGACTTTAAACTTGAGACTTAAGACTTTAGACTCTAGACTTTACACTTCGGTCTCACAAGACTCAACACACAATATTCGTTACAGCTCGTTCATTTTACCTACTTGTATAGAATGCATGGTCAATGTAACAAACAGTAAGTGATGCGGATGCAAGACCGAGGCTCACGACAATTGTTTCTTCTGGCTTTAAGTGCTCCTTTTAGACCCATTGTTCGACTGTTTCGTGCAACTACAACCAAGGCAACCTCATGATTTTGTAGGTGCCCGCAAAAACAGCATATCCGATATCATATACCCATATCCAGAGGCCATTTCACACGGCAATACTGTACTTTGGTCGGAACATGTACCTGAATGTGTACACTCCCCAACCTTGATCCCCCCCGGCGCCCATTGACCCAAGTCATAGTTGCTCCTGCCGACCTCCTCGCACCCTGCCTTGGCGTACACCTTGTAGCTCGTGGGGGAAGCGTGGATCCAGCACGAAAGGTCTTGGGAGTCGACCTCCTCGAGCCCCATGCCGAATCAGTCTGGTCGCGATTCCCTGCCGTTGGTGGCGCGGATCCGTCGCCAGCGCCTGCAGCACCATGGAATTACCTTTTGCCGCGGAGGTATTTGTCCTCCCAGGAGGTCATGTCTCTCTGTACATGAGCCCGCCCAGCATCCGCGTGGGATCCTGAGGCGCGCTCTGATCTTGGCTCTTCCGCTCTTCCGGGGTGCCGGTCTCGACCTGTTTCTGACCTGCTGCGGTGGTGTTTGTTCTTGTTTCTGGTTCCGAATCTCGACCAGGCGTGGACGGTGGAATCCTCTGGATATTATCTGGTCTTTACGGTCCAATACGACCAGCGGACGACGCGCCCATCTGCGCTCACTGCTCATGCTCAGGACGGGAACAGAAAACGGATTACAGGAAAGAGATACCAGAGGATAGTGCTTGGTTAAGAAAAGAGGCTGGAATCAGTGCCGTATTGTAATGTTTTGATCTGATCGCAGCCTAAAACGCACCGTAGTCTAGAGTGATAACGAAGCGGGGTAGTACTGTGCCGCAATCCGACGCCAGCTATTTGAGGCAGGTAAATAGAGGTAATTATTTGACATGGACATCGATCTCGTCCGACGCCAGCTATTTGAAGCAGGTAGATAGAGGTAATTATTTGATATGGACATCGATCTCGTCCGTGTCTTTGACGCAAAGTTCTTTCCGCATACTAACCAGCCACACAGGCTATCACCTGATCGCCAATAAAGATATGCGATAAATATAAGCTAAAGGCGAGCAGACCATGCATGCCATGTAAACCAATTTTGAAGGATGCTTCAATGTCCTTTTACTACTCTCGTCGATTTCTATGCTAAACTCTTAATAACTCGTTAAGCTGAGTTGCTGCGTCAATCAAGCTCAGCGTGCAACTTCGGAGCCGTATGTTGCCAAATCAAGGAGTGGCAGAACAGAAACTGTGGTTTTATGAAGTATATAACAAACACCACATGTTCCTGACTTGGTTTTTGAAACCCGAAAGCTGGGGTGCTCAGCGGCAACGAACTTGGCCACTTGATAGACCTAGGTATCCAACATACGCGCATCGATGCTTCCCAAGTCCTCACTTAGCCAGCGACAAGCAAGCAACGACGGTTAGGCCTCCGTTGCTTGATAACACAATATGCCAGCACTCTATAGCATATTGATCCCATGTCTTTTTAGACACCAAAATACATTATAAAATTTGTCAATCGTCCTACGAGAAGCAGGTTTCGTGTTTTCGTCCCTTTCTTTCCCGAAATGGAACATCGGACCAGCTAGCCTTTCCTATTAGGTTTTGTGCAACTGTGCAGCCTAGTCTTACTTGCAACACATAATCTTTTTGTTTTATTTTCAAGTGGTACCCATAGTTGAGTCTGCGGGGATCCAATGTCGAATGAACGAGTTTGCTTATTGAGTATACTGAATGAAGAGCATGACAAATGGATTAGAATCAACTCGCAGTGTATGACCTTAAAGTCGTGGCACCATTCCTAAGAAATCATTGTCACTTTGGATGACCTAGTAGTTTGATTGTTACTTTGTGACTTGTCCATATTGGCATTGGACAGGGCAGGGATTGGCAGGGAGGACGGTTTAAAGACGCCCAATAATTATTACTCTCCCTACGCTTATCATTCATGCTCAGTGTAACATACAGCGTTTTTGCGATATTTCCTGGAAACCAGGCGTTAGTCACAAACATTTTGCACAATTTAGCCCCTGGCTTTTGGTAATTAAGGCCGCATGCGGTCGTCGGTCAACGGGATTCGACTATCATTATTACTCCATAAAAATGTTTGGCTATCTGTTAGGTGAGGTGCGACAAAGGCGGTTCGCGTTTGCTGTAATAATATCGAATTACACTGAAACATCAAACGTCAAGACTTTTATGGATTCAAGGCGGATAGGAAGAGCTGCTTGGTCCCATTGCATGAAAGCAAGTTCTTTGCATCAAGAAGGCTTCAGACGCCCTCGCACCTTGGGCAAACAGGTGGACACTGGGCACAACACAAAGCATGCGCCGTCCTATTACCAACCTCATCGTCCAAAATTTGTACAAAATACAGACGATAGCTGTCCTCTGATCCAATCTTCCAGGATGAGAGTTGATTGTTCCACTCGCAAAACATTTTCACAGCCCGTCCTGCCCTAATCACTCAATCAATCCAGGACACGATGTCGCAAGCAGTCGGTTTTATGGCCAACCTTGCCGGCACCTTCTTGCCCTCCAATCTCGTTGTTCCAATCGGGATTCCCGACAAGCCCGTGGCAGAGACCTGGGTGACGCTTGTCGCCGGGGCTGGCGGCAAGAACCACGATTCCGGAGGGGATTTCCCATCCGTCATCGTTTGGGACGACAACGGGAACACGATCGGAACCCGCCTCATGGTTGAAGGTGACGGCATCGACGCAGGCACCGAGGAGACCTATAGGGTCTATAACAACAGGAACGGCAACGAGATAGCCGACCCGCACTACGTGATGCTCAGCCACGGCAACGACGCGACGTGCATCTCGATGGTGCAGGTGTCCAATGGCCGAATGACCGCGGTTTTCTACGGTGACACCGGTGCTTTGTGCGGCCAGGCATGGTATTACAGCCAGCGGAAGCTCAAGGGCGTCCACCTCAAGACAAAGTGCGTTTGGCTGGACGCGGACCATTCTGGTGGCAACTTCAACGCCCGAGCCCTGAGTTTCCACACCAGAGACATGATACCCTCACACGACAAGCTGGAGCTGTACAACAGCTCACCACGCTGGCTCTGCGAGAGCACGCCGCGGTTCTCCTACTGGAAGAACCTCCTGCCGTTGGGCCAAATCGTCTTCTTCGACCCGCCCCTGAAATACAAGATGGACTCTCTCGATAAAGGAAGGGAAGGCGTCAACGAGAACCCCGAGGACGCCATCGACAAAGTCCAATACGACAAGATGGTCTACAGAAAACAGGGCGAGCCCAAGAAAAAACAGTACCGACGCAACACGCCCCCGCCGAAACGGCTGTCCAAGAGGCAGGGCTCCAACATGAACCCGGAGCACCTGGTCTTGACCGAGCTTCCGGGGCAGACGGCCCGGGAAGTGTGCGAAGACCCCCGCTCTGTCGGATACGACATCGTCTCGTTCGTCGACATGAAGTACTGCGATCTCTCGGAGAGGAGGCTGTACGACCTGTGCAGCGACGCCACCACAACCGACTGCTTCGATGCGAACAGCACGAGCTTTGTGGGGAACGACGCCCTCCTGCGAAGGGATGAGAACTCGGCCGCAGGTGGGCCCAAGAAGGCTTACAAGTCGAGCGATTTCTGGAAATGACGCTTCTGCACCGTTTGTCGCCAGAGAACTCGGGACCGAAAGCAAGCGACTGGTTGTTATCCCGATGATGCGGCGGAGCTGGCTAGCAGAGTTGTGTTGGTCGAGTTTGAATGCTTAAAACTGGACTACCTAAAGGCAGACTGAGTAGATTAATTGCGGAAAAGTAGCTGACTGGCGTGAGTGAAAGGAATGTAAACGCGAAACCTGATGTCCACCAATAAACACTTCGATGAATGACCTTTCCCTTGACATGGCCTGATGTTAGACCGTACAAATCAGGTTCTGTCGCGATGGTCTCACAAAAGTGAAATTAATCAAGTGAGGCGGAGGGATGGCCTGGGCCTGGCCCGGACCTGGCCCGGATTAGTAGTCCGGTCTCGCACCGGGTACTGGTAGCTTTGCTCCGCACCGAGAGCGGCCTTCGCTTCGTCCGCGTGTCCGTGTACAGGGAGGGACTCTTAAAGTACACCTCTTTATTTAGAGGAAACCAGCCATTATTAAACCATAATGTCCAGACGTGTGTATGTATCCTTCCACAACAAATTTCTACATCACTAATCCTGCTTTTTGCAAAACAACTAGATTAGTGAGCCTCCGTCCCGCCGACAAATTTCATAAAGGTTCGAGATCACTAATCGTGTCCTTTACGGAACGGGATTGCGACTCACGGCCCACCGAGGCATCCGCTACTGTTGAACTTTCGCAACATGCAGAAATGTTGAGATGCCGATGCAGGTGCAGGTTCGCTTGACCTAGATGGGCTCATACTCACGGCTGGGTGCAGGTTCCAATTGACGTCTGAAGGCATTCGAGACATCATTCGCGGGAGGGGGGGTCCAAACCGATCTCAAAGAAGTGTTGGCGCGGACCGGGTGGTTTTCAACGCATCGGCGCATTGCAGATCAACAGCTGGGCCGAGGAGGTGGAGAGATTTCCAACTCCAGGTACAGATACCCCGGGCCCCACAGCGCATTGTTTGAAGCCTCGGAAGTCCGTCTTCGGACCGGTGTTGAAAAAAACCGCGTCTTCCACCATGAAACCACAGAAGAGTGTAGATGAGAAGCAGTCTTTACTCCCTCTGTCTAGAACCCTTGCAAATCACGACGCTTCAGCGACCCGCCTCCAACAAAACGTACAGCGCTTGTCATCCAGCATCATGGGTTCCCTCGCCTCTCACCGCGAGAGCAGTAAGCTCTTCACGCCTCTCCGTCTCGGAGAAATGAATCTCGAACATCGAGTCATTATGTCGCCGTTGACGCGCCTGCGTTGTCCTGGTAGCTTTCCGACCCCGTTAGTTACGGAGTATTACACTCAACGAGCAACGAAAGGAGGGCTACTTATCACTGAGGGCATGCATCCAAGTTTGATGGTACGTTGCTCCTACCTTCCTAAACATGCAGTCTGCCTGGAGAACATTGTTTGGTGTTAGTTACATGGAGAAGTTCAAAGGCTGACAGTTTTTCAGGGCGGGGGTTACTACGGCGCACCAGGCATGTTTGCGCCGGAGCATGTGAGAGCTGTACGTGCAGATTCTCCGCTATCCTATCGATTTTTCTTCCATGAGGATTGTCTTTCGAAAGAACTCTCGGGGTCGTGTCTCGGCTCTTGAATGTTTGCAGAGATCATTGCTAAATTTGCTGCAGTGGAAAAAAGTGACGGAAGCTGTACATGCCAAGGGTGCTTTCATGGCGTGCCAGTTGTGGCATGTGAGTTTCTCCTCTCGTGATTGTTCCAAGCTTTAACTTCATCTAAAACAACCATCAGGTCGGACGCGCGGCAGTCTCAATCTCGCTCGGCGGCCGCCAGCCAGTGAGCTCTTCTGCAACGAACATTGGCTACTTCAATAGGACCACGCCTGGGGGCCAGAAAGTGCCAAACGAGACAGCCAGGGCGATGGATTTGCAGGATATCAAGGACACGATTGATGACTTTGTGCATGCTGCGAAATGCGCGATCGAAGCCGGTTTCGATTGTGTCGAAATCGTAGGTCACACACAGGGGTACCCCTTGGGGAATAAGACTGGAAGCTGACGAGACTCAGGCGTCGGGAAACGGTTATCTGCTGGACCAATTCCTCAACAGCAACGTCAACTTGCGCACCGATGCCTACGGAGGCACCAAAGAGAACAGAGCCCGCTTCCCGCTTGAGGTATTAGACGCAGTGATCGCCGCTATCGGGGCTTCCAAGGTGTCGATCCGAACGAGCCCTTGGGGAACGGTTTGGCTGCCGCTGGACGCTGATCCGATTGCGAACTACCGTTATGCGCTGAGCGAAGTCGAGAAACGAGGCGTCGCGTATGTGTGCCTCACCCATCCGCGGACCGATCTGCTGCTCGAAGAGAAGACCAAGATGGAAAACATGTACGCAGCTATCAAGTCGGGGAAAGTGGCTGCTGCGGTCGAGGATCTCCATCTCAGGCACTTCCTGGAAGTCCTAAAGACGACACCGGTCTTGGCGAGCGGGAGCTACGATGGCGAGAACTGCTTTGAGGAAGTGGAAGGGGGTGAGTTGGATGCAGTTTCGTTCGGCAGGTGGTTTATCAGTAACCCGGATCTCGTGGAGAAGCTGAGGCTGGGGAAGAGATTGACCAAGTGGGATCCGGCGACTTTTTATGCGAGTGAGGCTGGGAGTGAGGGTTATACGGATTATCCCTTTGGAGAAGTAAAGGACGAAGAGGCAGCGAAGTGTTAAGAGTTGGCTGTCTTTTGGATTACACTGCTCAGGAGAATCCTGACGGTGGCCGTCTCCAGTCTGCAAAGTAATTAGAGGTGTTTCAGTACAATGTTAAAGAGAGTTTTAACGTGCATAACGCCCTGACTACAACACACCCACTGTACCCCATCAACGGCGGCAAGGCCCCAATCTCCACCTGGAATTCCCCTTTTCTCCGCAGGACAGTGATGCACCTAAGAGAGGTACAGTAGTAGGCTACCGGTACTAAGACCGCTACAGCTTCAGGCAATGAAAGCACTAAAGGCATCTGGATGTGGAAGCTAATGCAATTCCTAGAAGATAAAGACAGGGAGAGATAGATATCTAACGTTGTAACAAAACAGAGAACCCGAGAGAGCAGACCAAACAAACAACTGTTGAAGGAGTTTTGCGCAGTTCAACGTCGTGCATATATACATAGACACCTCCAATCACTTGCCGAGACTTTGATTCCACCTTCTCTTTTCGGAAGTCAGACTGGCAAAGGGGGGTTCCGAGAAAAACCGCCTTTTTACCTCTCTTGACAAGCGGACACAGGGGTTTCTCCACACTCTCTGATGCCCCGGAGGATGCAATGAACACTTTAGATACGGCAAGAAGACTGACACTGAGAAACGATACCGTCTGCAGGGGGAAAAGTCAAATGTATGCTAATTTTTTCTTCTCTATCAAACTGTCCAGCTCTGCTGGACTTAGAACATTGCGATCGGGTTGGTGGCGTTAGCCGGACGTTGCTGCGCCACGTCCCAGTGCTGCATGATGCAGGTGCCCTCGAACCTGAATATGTCCACGACAGCGAAAGGCTCCCCTCCCGCCGCCAAGTCCATGCGGTAGTGTATGTAAGCGGTGTTGTTCACCATGGCCGTGTGAATGATTGTGTTGTTGACCGAGGTCGGGGAGATGAAGGGCGCCAGGGCTTCGAGCGCGTTCTGGCGGCCGGAGAGCGCGTTGGGGTTGTGCTGGATGTAATCCTCGGCCAGGTGGTTGAGAACAGCCTTCGTGGCGTTTCGTTCGTGGTAGAAGGCCGTGATGAACTCATCGAGGACCACCCTTTGCTCCTCGGGGGTGGCCGGACGCGGTGGGCAGTAGGGCAGCGAGGCGGCCGCAGTAGGCTTATCGCAAGGTTCGACATAGTCGGCATTCGCCGCCCATGCCAAGGCGTTTATGCCGAGAGAGAGGAGAGAAAAGGCCCGCATCGTGATTCCGAAGTGTTGAGGAGGAGAGTATGAAAATGATGTGCTGTTCAAGTCTGGTGGCGAGTGAGTCGATGTCGGGCGTCGATCAAAAGTGGCTTCGATAAGGGCAGTCTTATAGTCGAGGCGGACATCAAGAGGCAAGAGAACTCCGATAATAATATACATTGAGATTGCTCTTCTCCCGAGATATTGTCTACGGCAGCTGACGGCAGTTCATCCATAGTACGTAATGTGCCACAATGCTAAGAAAGTTTGTTCATGCACATCCTTGCTTGGCATTGGCAGGGGAGGTACGGATAGATCTGGATACACTTCGTACATTCGTAAGGCCCTCTGTAAGCATAACCAATTTGCTGGCCGTTGATTGGTATCTAATGGTCTTTTTAAAGAACTAACTTTCATCAAGTAACGACGCAAGCAGCAAAGCCCTCCCTAAACTCAGACTGTGGTATCGGCCCCCTTGGTGTCGCGTGGCGTGGATTTGGGGATGTCGCAACTGATGGTAATATCGAGACTACAACATTTTTACGACGCAGTCTGAGTATGACCGTCAAGACTTACCTCAGATATCCGTACTGGAATTAGGTATGGAAGAAGAGGGGACCCTTCGTGGGAGGCAGCAGGCTACAGTTGGTCGGCAGCGTGCCGACCCAGGCCTGCCGGCGGTGCGTGGCTTGGAGGGTTTCGGAAGTGGAGACGGCGACGGACGGTTCCTTGTCCACGGGCTGATGCGTTCCGAGTCGACTTACTAATAATGGAACAGACGTTCAAGAGACGAAGGACTCTGGAAGCAAACTGCTGCCGTGATAGATTGCGGACGGCAGGGTCCCAAGAACCAAGCGTTGCGAGAGAGAGAGACAAGTGCAATTAGCCACTAAATGTCTGGGTATTACTTAGTGCCTAGGTACAATCCAAATGCTTTCATCTTGCGGATGATGCGGTGCACCGCCCTACTTTGCAACACAGCATGAGATATCGATGCCGTTGAAAAAGTTGAGTCATCAAGTATTTCGATGGTGGGCATCTTGGAAGGTGCATGCAAGCGACACTTAAATATTGTACCCGCAAGGCACCCGTGAGCAGGCACCTGTGGTAACGTAGATGACGATCTTGTAATCCCTAAATCGTAATTACCGAGACAGATGATGTTTGTATCCGTGGGACACTTCCAATACGTGGCGGTCAGTTGTTTGCTTCTGTAGCAATGTTGCATCGGCGGAGTTGGCCTTCTTGTATATACCTAGGTACTGTTGGTTGTCAACGAGCAACAGGCCTTGAGTGATAATTGGTCGTTCTACCAAATGGTCGGAACCAAACTCGAAAGCGGGCCCACGCAGCTATTATAAACGATCAAGCACAGAGCCCAATGCCACAATTTTTCGATTGACAACAACGTTGAGCCATCTTCGTTGACCTCGATCATGCATGGCATTTTCAACGATTGTCTGCAACGGGTCTAAAATCTTTCCAAGGTTCTCTATGTGTTTCAAGGTTTGAAGCTTGGGGGTTAAGAAACGTCAATTTGGATTTTTTTTTTCTTCATGGTGTTCTTTTGATTGTGATTGTCTGATACTCTGTTGTTTTCAACTTTCTATTCAATTTCACGGCCAAAGTGATAGCCGCGCCGAATCAAACGAGGCCCGAACTGAACCAGCAGGACAGAGAGTGTTTGTGTCTTGTTCGCTTGCAAAAGATGTGTTGACATTCTAGAGCCTTGGCAAAGTGGCTGCTTATTTTGAACAATATAGTGATGAGTCTGTTAGGTTGACTCTTCTGTTGATGATAGCAGTGAAATCGATTCAAGGCCTCATTGGCATAATTGTTGACTCGAGGTTGGGTCCGACACAGATGGCTAAAAGATGACTCGCACCAATCACTACTTCAATTAAGCCATGTGTCGAAGGTATGGCAGAGAGAACAGAGCCCATTTTCACAAAATCTTAACCGACTTGACGTTGTGTAACAGATGAGCTGCTCCATGGAGCAGAGAAAGGTTTCGTTTGCAAAGCCAACAGGCTTGTGCTGGGGGGCATATAGAGGGAATCTTGTTGTTCGGCAAGAGTACGAGTGCCACAATCACAAATTATGTGCCTGTCACAATTTTACTAGAATGTGAGCAGTAAATCATTCCATGATATTACATGTTTGACCCTAAAAAGAGCATTGATTGAGCAGTTTTCGACGAGCGACCTTCTACTGACCGTAAATCGAGTCCCGTCGCTTCTCCACCGCTTCATTGACAGCAGAAAACATGGAAAGTTACAGAATAGGTAGTTAAGGCTACTAATCAATTAAGTGTATAGATTGTGCCCCCCACTTCCCCCCCCCTCACCCCCCCCCCGCGCGCGCTTCACTGTGCAGGCCCATGGTACGGAAAGGCTGCATAGACGGTCAACAACTCGGTTGACTGCCAGGCCCCTGAGCGTGAGATGGTCGGTCATGCTCCCATTCTCGCAGCATCATCGGTGTAGCTGCACAACTCCCCGTCGGAAACAAAGCCTCGCACAAGCAACGTCACGGCCCGGGGAGCAGCAGGGCCCTAGGCCCTTCACTCACTCATCCTTCCGGGCCTTCTCTTCATACGCCAGCCGTTTCTCCTCCAGCGTCTCCCTGATCTTCTTGAACCAGAGCCGCTCGGGGATGTATCCGGCGACCGTCACCTGAAACGCGTGCATGAACCAGGGCGTCACCTCCAGCATGCCCCTCTGCGCCGCCCTCCCGACCCTGTCCATCACGGCCTTGGCGAACGGCCTCGGCTCAGGCGTGCCCGAACGCACAACGAGGTCGTTGATGCTCGTCCTGACCTCCCCGGTGCCCAGGTACAGCACGTCCACGGGCGACTTCTCGGCCCTCATCTCCCTCGCGAGCGCGCGGGTGAAGGACTTGACGAAGCCCTTGGCGGCCGAGTACATGACGAGGCCCGGCAAGCCCTCCGTGGCGAACGAGCCGACGTTGAGCACGAGCGACGGCCCGTTGCGCGCGAGGATGGGCAGCATGAGGTGGGTCAAGCGCGCCATGAAGCGCGCGTTGAGGTCGAGGTGCGCGTCCACGTCGGCGGCGGTCAGGCTCAGCAGCGTCCCGACGGGCCGGACCGAGGCCGGCGCGCCGCCGACGTTGTTGATGAGCACGGTAACGTCGAGGTCGGAGATGTCGTCGACGGCGGCCCGGACCTGCGCCGGCGAGCTCGAGACGGCGTCGAGCACGACGAAGCGCACGGCGACGTCGCTCTTGTGGCGGCGCATGCCCTCGGACTCGATGAGGGCGCGGGCGTCCTCGAGCCTGTCCACGTTGCGGCCGACAAGGACGATGTTGAAGCCGCGCAGGGCGAGCTCCTGCGCGCAGGCCAGGCCGATGCCGCCGGTGGCGCCGGTGACGAGGGCCCAGGACTCGTAGGGGCGGCCCTTTTTCTGGTAGCGGGTCAGCGGCACCGAGGGTAGGATCCAGAGGGAGAGGGCGTCGTAGAGGCGGTAGACGGAGTACAGGGCCGAGACGAGGCCGATGGCCTTGAGGGCCTGGTCGATCATGGTTGGAAGGGTTGATGAGGTAGGTGTAGCCGGTAGGAAGAGGCGGGGGAGGTGGGATGTTTTTTTTCTGCGGCTCAAGTTGCAGAAGTCTAATCAACCTTGTTTCAGTGGGTTCCTTCAACGGCGAAAGAAAAAGGACGGCGATCGATACTTTGTCGTCAGCTCTAGCTAGTTTGCCGCAATTTCCCGTACTAATTAGACAGACATCTGTGCATACCCCGCCTTTCTCTCCTAACATCTGCTTTTCTCTCTCTCGGCCTAGAAAAATACTGGAAAAATCTTGGCAACATTTTCTCTTGAGGTTTTTCTGGGAATCCGGTTAGAATTCGATGTTAGGGTGGGGGTTACGACTAGGAGTCAAATTCGCATGATGAATACGGGATCGGGTTGATTTAGATGTTTAGAACTGGCGGCCGATCAGCCCGGATTGACGGCGAATTAGCTGGAGCTCACGGCAGGGTCTCGTCGCCCGAGAAAAACGAGGGACTGGACGGGTTGCCGAGCGGAATGAAGTCCATCCTTGTGGACGCGGATCAAATGTCCCCAAACGTATCTTAATGCCGACCCTGTGGTTGTCGTCGAACACGGGGCAGCATGTAATGAGACCGGTTCTTTCTTCTAAATAGGATATTTCAAATTTTATGAGGCAATCGGCCTAAGATGCATACAGCTTGCCCCGTTGCGAGTCTGAGATGGCCGCCTTCAATGACGTCGGGTTTCGCATGTGGTTATAGGATCACAAGTACCGTCACGTCTGTTTCCCCCCAAAGACTATTGGTGGAAGTCAACCTCATAAGCCTCGGGCTAGCGACCTCCGATTCGAGTATCACGTCGCTAATATCAGTGACAAGGAATCATACTATCTATGCAACCCCGCCAATATAAACGACGTGCATGTGATGCGGCAACCTAGTCGTCAGCCTTACTTACTACACCCTCGCTAAATTCCAGCCTCGTCATGAAGTTGTTCGGGCAGACTTTTCGGAACCATCTCTGATTCAAATCTCTCGAGTGGGTATCCGTGAGTGAAAAAAACTCGTGAGGGTCCACTGGTGGCAGAATGGGAAGAGAGTGGGAACTGGGAAGATCTAGGTACTCGTGACTCCGTACGGATACCCTCGTATTTTTCGCCTGTTCAACTTTAGTCTTTTCCAGCTCCCCGGACCGACTTCCGACCTTCGTTACTGCCCTGTCAGGCCGTCAACCCTGTTTCGGGGTCATTACGTAGTACTATACGTCGACAACACTAATTAGGTAGGGTCCCGACGTGGATCCCGTCTCGGGCGGGTCGGGTTTGTCGCTGGAGCACCCCCTGTTTCAAGTCTATCGATCTCAGCAGTCTCTTCAAGATTCCCACTCACTTACCGCGCGGCCGAGGACGAGTTGCGCGTACATACGTAGTACGCAAAAGAGGACAGCTGGCTGCGGCAGGTTACTGGGATGTGGGAGAACAGTAGGTAATGTAAAGATGACCTTGCGAAAAGTCAGTCAGTATGGCTTTGGCTTGTGTGCTGCAGAGCAGCAATCGCAATCCTATTGAAAACGTCTGTCCCGAGAAGAAAGAGACTGTCATCTAGCCGCGGCAGATAATGCTGTATGTATCCCGCTGCTTTTCCTAACAAGGGTTCTAAAGTGAACCTGTACCCAAAATCAAATCATCTAGTGTATGCCGAAGTGTGAACCGACAAAGAAGGAATGGAAAGTGAAAACACTAAACAGCAGGACCGCCACGACCATGCCGTTGCAGTCCATCCCGATGCCAAATAATTCCGTCGGGTCCCCATTGTATCGATGCCAATGCAATATGTAAAACAGACAAGAGCAATAGCAATATGATCGCCAGACCCCCCCAACGCCGTCGGTGTGGTATCTACCAACACCGTGTATGCAATGCAATGCAAACTTAATCCACGCGCTCATCCCTGTCGCTGTCCTCGCCGCTGTCGGTGAGGTCGATGGCCTTGGTCGCCTCGATCTCCGTCATCTCGCGCCAGGTGCTCCAGCTGAGCATGCCGAACGCGATCATAATCATGACACCGCCGAGGAGAGCCGCAGCGCTGAGGGGATCGCCGGTGCGCAACCAATCGGTAATAGCGACGATGAAGATGGTCAACAAGCTGGCAACGCTGGACAAGACAGGGCTTGTCAGGCTGATGAGAACCAAAAAACTCCCAGCAAAAGTGGCGTTCATGACGACGCTGAAGAAGAGCATCCAGGCCGTATAGCCTGTAGGCAGGGCGAACTCCTCGATGCCGGTCCAGTGCAGAATGGGCAGCGGGATCCACAACACGGTAAGGGTGAAGGCACCGATGCAGGAACCGAACGTGTTTGCGAAGACCATGCCCCGGCCTGGCGAGCAACCGTCGGGCGGGCAAGCATAACGCTTGTATAGCACCTCGTACAGACCGTAAAGTACAGAGCCGACGCCGATCACCAAGTTTCCTTTCAGACGCTCGCCAGCAGCTTGGTTGTGGGCGGCGTCGTCATCAGTAGGGCTGCTGTCGCCGTATGCGACAATCAGGACGCCGGCAATAGCGACGAGGACGGCGAGAGACTTGTCCATGCGCAGGGGTTCCTTGAGTAGAGGGACGGAAAAGACGTAGGCGAAGAACGCCGAGCAGTTGTAGATGGCCGTCAGATCCGAAGGAGTCGTCATATTAACGGCGACGTACCAACTCAGGCCAGCGACGGTCAGGGCACATGTGACGAAAGCGGTGGTGCGGACGAGGTAGAACCACGGCGACGTGCGAGGGTGTGTACCAGGGCGCGTCAGGTCGAGGTCTTGCCTCTGGACCATGATGGCGGTGGTGTGCACCAGCTCGCGGTGTCGGCGCCAGAACGTGGGCCACGATGTTTTGCGCTTGTTGATGCGCAGAATCAGCAGCTGGACCGGCCAGAGCATGGCCCAGGAGCCGTGGGTCAGGTAGAGCATGCAGTATGCCTTGTCCCAATGCAGCTCCTGCTGGATGTAGGCGGAGAGTTCGGTCTGGATGACGAAGGAGAACAGACTCAGAACGAGGAAGAAGGCGGCATAGATGTATTTCTTTTTGACGTTGGCGTTGGCCGTCGAGGGAGAGTGGTTTCGCATGGTAGAGCCACGAGAGAAGGCCGGGCGGTTCGGGGTCAACAGAGGGCTGGCTCCGCGGGAGCGCGTGGAATAGTTGCGGTCGTCATCGTCGTCGACTTTGGAGTTGAGAAGAGGCTGCCCTGAGCGGGAGTGGTGATTCCGGAAGAGGGGCGGTCGGTGGTCCATATCGTCGTCGTCGTAGTCTTTGTCGTCGTTGTGGTCTTTGTCGTCGTCGTGCTTGAAGTACTCGTCGTTGCCGGTGCGCAATGCATCAAAGTCGGCCAGGCGCTGGTCGAGCCCCGGGCTCTGTCCGGGACTGGTGGTTCCGCTACCGATGTAGTCTGAGATGTTGGAATCGCATGTGGTTGCGCTCAAGGGAGGGTTCTGGAAATGGTCGAGTCGCGAATGGGCGAGGTCGAGGGTTCCGTCCGGCCCTGTGGTGAGTCTGGGAGGCATAAGAAGGGATGGATCAAAAGAGCGTCAGGTAGGGGAAAGGGGGGTGTGGGAACAGTAGAGTAATAGCGGAAGATAAGAAGCATATAAAGTTTAGAAAAGACTACCTAGGCAAAGAAGGAGTGACTTGGAATACCTAGGGGAAAACCAATTGCTGCAGGAGCTGCAAGGAGGCTCGAGTAAGAAAACGGAAGGGAGGGAGTGGTATCCGAGTGCTTGTGCTTGGGAGACAGACCGACTGTCGAGTGTGCGAGTGTCGAGTTCAGTTGGACGTCCAACTTTGGCCCGGCGGCGAGTAAGTGGGATACCTTAGTGCAGGTATGATAGTGGATACAACACGTACTACGTAGACTCGGGACGCAGAAAGATGCGAATCCCCCAGTCCGCATGGCCGCTGGAACGACGTCAAACTTGGGAAGTGGTTTTGGTCCAAGGGAGAAAAGGTATCTGGCGTGTACCTTTTTGCTGCTGATGTTGGTGACGAGCAACCTAAGGAGGACCTCCGCCCCATTCAGAGCTTCAGAGCTTCTTGCCTGTTCATCCCAGTGAAGTGAGTGCCTTTTCATAGGCCACAACCCCGCCAGCGCCGAGCTGCTGACTGACTTGGCTGACTTGCTGGTGCACTACGGATACTGCTGCTTGCTTCACTTGGCACCGGCCGGAAGGGGCGGTTCGCGCGGAAGTGTCATCTTCCCCCATATCGTTTCCCATCTTTTGATCTCTTCCCATCTCCGTCCCATTCTCATCCCCCCCCCTCGGCCCCCACACACTCTCCGATACGTACCTACTCGGGTGAGGCACACGCAACACCACACAGCCCTCCGCCCCAACCTGACAATAGTACCTATGTACCTACCTAGGTAGGGGTACACACACGTACACACCAGCACACTGAGCACTGAGACCAACTCGACAAGGCCGTCGCCGGGACACACGCGACCACCACTCGTCTCATCCTCTCTCGTCCATGCGTCCAGCCCTCTGCCCTATCGAGGTATCAGATCAGGTACCCAGATACCACGCCCCTCGCCCAAATCTCGCGCCCGTCACAGGTTGCGGTCATGAGCATCGTGACAAGCCCCGTCACCTGTGTCTGGGTTCCGATAGACTGCCCCACGCCGCGAGGTCCGTCTGCAACCCGCCGTGTCTTAGCGTGCCTGGCTATCATACCGTAGACTCATTGTTGGACCACTGCGGCGGTGCGTCGGTGCGTATGACGGCCTCAATACACCAGCCTCAGCCTACGCCATCACGCATGATGTCGCATGACTGGCATTGGCTCGCTGCTAATAGATACACACACACACACACACATACATACATACATACACATGCACCCACTACAGATGCACACTCGTCTCCTTTGACTCGTTCTAATCACTCACATCATTCACATCCCGCGCTGTTCGTTGCATCGAGAACAAAATCGCCTCCGTGTGCGTCGATTTTGACATCTGATACGGCCATCTGTCCGGGATTACAAAGCCAACAAGCCATCGGCTACTCAGGTAGTTCAACCTTCGGCCGGGAAAGCTTCCCTGCTTTCGCGCATCGCCCCCATCTAGCATCACTTGGCCCCGGCGCTGAACAGGGCATCCCGGGTGTCGTACTTGTACTCGAGGTCCAGGTGCCAGTAGTTGGTCGTGTCCGCCTTGGAGATGGCCCACGCCTGATCCAGTGCCTGGACAACCTCTTCGGGCAGCGGTCCTTTCTCGAGCTGATTGAGGTTGTCCTCGAGCTGCTGCACGCTTGAGATGCCAATGATAATGCCGTCGTTGCCATCCTTGATCTTGAGCCCCGAGTGGTGCACCGTCCATCGCAACGCCGTCTCGATCATGCTGAGTCCGTTCTTCTCCACCGCCGCCTCAATCGTCTGCAGCGCCTTAAACGTGCTCTCGCGGAAGTATCGCTTCCGGTAGTTGCCTCCCGTGCCGTGGTTGTCCGAGAACCGGCCCTCGCTCGGTACGATATCTTTGGACTTGATCTTGCCCGAAAACAGCCCGCCCGCGAGTGGGTTGTACACGACAAGGTCCAGCCCGTACCGCCGCAGCGCCGGGATCAGCTCGGGCTCGATGCTGCGAGTGATGACGTTGTACATGCCCTGGTACACCGTCGGCCGAACCCAGCCGTTGTACTTGCACGTCAACACCACCTCTGCCACTTCGAACGCCGTGAAGTTGCTCAGTCCCAGCTTGACGAACTTGCCCTGCTTGTGGAGCTTGTCGAGAGCCTCAAGAGTCTCGGCAAACGGTGTTGCGCGGTCCTGCGAGTCAAATGTTAGTTGCTGCTGGTCGCTGGCCTTTTTGGTCACATAAAAGGACTTGAGCGACTCATACCGCAGCATGGAGGTACAGGATCTAGACGGTTACGTTAGCGTCTCGCGTCACTGGTCACATCTCGGCATGGTCTCGACTCACGTCAACGCTGTCGGTTCCCAACTCCTTCAAGCTCGTCTCGACGGACTCGACAACCTTGGCCGCGGCGTGGTCGCCGGGCTGTCCGGGATACTGAACCTTGGTTGCCAGCGTCAATCCTCTCTCCTTCCAATTGGCCTCGCGAGTAAAGGCCTCCTGCTGTCTGCCAACGTAGACGCGGGCCGTGTCGACCTCGTTGTAGCCGCGGCTCTGGAACACATCGAGAGCCTTGTTGTACGTGTCCAAGTCGGTGATTCGGGCACCGTCAGCTTCCTTGGGTCCGAAGGTCATGAGACCCAGGATGACACGATCCTTTGGGTTTGAGGCAATGAGAGGCATGATGACGTCTGGGGATCCCTGAGCAAGATGAACGAGTCAAAGGTGAGGGAGAAGCCAAGTTGTTGGGAGGGCTGGAGGGAGAAAAAAAGCTGGAGTTTTCTTCTTCAGGAAGAGACACGGGTTTCGAGGTTTTATAAGTGAGGCTTTTTGCTCCGATATCGAAGTCTTGAGATGAAAGAGTGTTTATGAGTCCAGAAGCGATGTCGTGATCAGATAGACTCAGAGAGACGAGCTCCGGGTGGACACCGGGAGGGGGGTCAGAAACCCCACCACCATCTTGGCGGGGTAAGATGCTTCGCGACAGCTGAAGACGTCACGGTCCGTTGCCGTTACATCCATGAATGGGGGGGTTGATTACTAATGGGTGACCCTTGGTCAGCGAGTTGCAGCTTGGGGCGTTGGCAAGCGCTTGATTGTCCGGGAGTAAATTCTCGCTTTATTAGAATAAATCCGTTTAAGTCCCGTGGGTGTTTGTTACCAAGCACAAAACCTGCAAAAGCCGCCCTGCGAAACTGACCCTTGCTTTGTGTTGGTATCCAAAAGGAAACGCTGAATTACATACAGCATGTTGATTGCTAGATAGGGAAGCACTTGCTTTCTTTAGCAGAAATCTAGCAGCTAGCCAAGCTGGTACAATGGTCTTGAAGTCAGTTGCTACATGAGTGCCTTTCAAGTATTCATACACGTACGGAGTAGGTATCCGCGGGTACATAGGCATGTCCAGGTACCTAAGTACACTGACAATGGGCAGAAAGACGGGACGGGGTCGGGTGCTTGAGCTTAGACCATCTCCAACATCAGTCAGTCTAGGTACAGTAAAGGAGCTCAAAGAGCACGTGATCTTCTTTTGGAACGAGGGCGCCCCACTGCCCGGTGCCGACGCTCGGACCATACTTTCGCGCGCTGTTTAAAGTGTCCCTCGCGTAAAGTAATATCTGGAGGCGCGTCTCGCGTCACCGACGTGCCACTTCCATCCCCCGAAGTGCACCCACTCATACTGGTGAAATCTTCCGTGAAGCCGATCCGCAACGACAAGCCTCACCGACGACCCTCCTATCCGCCACCTCGCCTCACCTCCGGAGCGAAACGCCGCACGACTCCGTCAATCGACAACGTGCTCGTCGATTCTTCACGCCGCCGACGACTGAACAGGATTTCCCACTGCATCCCCTGACCGGTTTCCGAAGAGTCGGCAGGGCCTGTCCCTTGCTCCAAGCTGGCGACGATGGTCAAGGGCAATGCGCAACCCGGCATCTACAGTGCCACCTACAGTGGTGTAAGCTTATGCTTTCCCAATCCCGAATTAATCCATCGTACGGGCTCGAGAGGGCTGCGATACTGTTGCTCAAAGCGCTTGGCCACACTCGGCGCTTAAACTCGCGCGGCCATGGAAGGAAGTGGATGGCCTCAGTGCCAGTGCCGATTTCGAGTGTGTCCAGTGACACATTGGCCCACTTACTACTTACTATCAACTGGCATCGCATTCGCTGACCTGACATTCATCTAGATCCCCGTCTACGAGTTCCAATTCGGAGATGACCTCAAGGAACATGTCATGCGACGTCGGCAAGATGACTGGATCAACGCAACACACATCCTGAAGGCCGCCGGCTTCGACAAGCCTGCCCGAACACGCATTCTCGAACGCGAAGTACAAAAGGAAAAGCACGAGAAGATTCAGGGCGGCTACGGGAAGTACCAGGGCACATGGATCCCCCTCGACAAGGGTGTCGCACTCGCCCAGCGCAACAACATCTACGACCGCCTGCGTCTAATCTTCGAATATACCCCGGGTGACCAGAGCCCGCCGCCAGCCCCCCGACACACAAGCAAACCAAAGGCACCTAAGAAACCCGCAGTGCCCAAATGGCCCGGTACGAACATCCAACAACAACAGCAGCAGCAGCAGCAGCAGCAACTACCACCACCGCCACAGCCCTCTGCTAACTCGATGCAAGGCGTGCCGCCGCCTCCAGAAGAGTACGATGTCGGCGACTCGGTCATGAACGACGATGATACCCCAGATAACCTCACCGTTGCGTCCGCCTCGTACATGGGCGAGGACGACCGCTTCGACATGTCCCACCACTCCACCGGTCACAGAAAGAGGAAGAGAGAAGAGGCGATCCATGACCTGACGCAGCAGCAGCACTCTGTGTATGGGGACGAGCTCCTCGATTACTTCCTTCTCTCTAGGAATGAGAAGCCAGCATATCGCCCCGAACCTCCACCCAATTTTCAGCCAAACTGGATCATCGACTCGGAAGAGCACACAGCGCTTCACTGGGCATCCGCCATGGGCGATGTGGAAGTCATCAAGCAGCTGCGTCGCTTTGGCGCTAGCTTGAATGTGCAAAACATGAGGGGGGAGACTCCCTTGATGCGAGCGGTGCATTTTACCAACTGTTACGAGAAGCAAACCTTTCCCCAGGTCATGAAAGAGCTCTTCGACACTGTCGATGCTCGGGACGCGTCCGGTGGCACAGTCATCCACCATGCGGCAGTAATGAAGAACGGGAGAGTCGTCAGCCATTCATGTTCGAGATATTACCTGGACAACATCCTGAACAAGCTGCAAGAAACACACGATCCCGCCTACGTCCAGCAGCTTATCGACGCTCAAGACGAGCAAGGCAACACCGCCCTCCACCTCGCCGCGCAACGGAACGCAAGGAAATGCATCAGGGCACTTCTTGGCCGTCAAGCGTCGACTAACATCCCCAACAGTGAGGGCGTGCGAGCGGAGGATCTCATTGCTCAGCTCAACGCCGCAAAGAAGGAGCGCGGCCCCCAACGGTCATCGTCACCTTTTGCGCCCGACTCCCAGCGCCACGTCTCTTTCCGCGACGCCATTCCTGAGAAAAATACCACCAGCAAGAACCTCGCCCTCTCGTCCTTCAACTCGGAGGCTGCAAACACAGTGCACGCGCGCATCACGCCGCTCATTATGGAGAAGTTCCAGGACCTCGCGGGGAGCTACGACGAAGAGCTCCGTGAGAAGGACAACGCAGAAAAGGAGGCCCGCCGCATCCTCTCCAACACGCAAGCCGAGCTCGCCGCCGTGCGGCAGCAGATCGCCGAGCTCGAAGCGCAACTCGAGCCAGACGAGGGTGCGGCGCAGATCATGAGCGAAGCCAACCGCGCCAAGCACCAGGTCATGTCCCTCATCACCCACCAGAACCGTCTCCACGTGCAGCAGGCCGTCGACCAGGAGATTAGCAAGCTTAACGGTGACGTCGTCGAAGCCTCTTACGAGGACCGTCTGGCTCTGGCGAGGCAGCTGCAGACGATGGTTTCGGAGCAGCGGCAGTCCGAGTCCGACTACGTCGAGGCCCTCAGTATGGTCGGCACGGGTGAGAACATTGACAAGTACCGCCGTTTGCTGCGCAAGTGTCTGCCCCCGGCCGACGCCGAGAATCTGGACGAGAACCTGGACAACCTCATCGAAATGATGGAGGAGGACCGTGATCTGCCGGGCGATAACTCTGGTCTTGAGCCCATGGACGTCGGGATGAGCGGCATCGGCATTGGCATCGGCATCTAGACAATGGGTTGTTGAACCGACAAGGATGCGCCAAGACGAGTCGGCAAGCACATCGCTGCGTATCTTGAGCAATCAACAATTGGATGTAAGACGTAGGAACCGATTCGACGCACCCCTCGCCTCGTCCAATATACGAGGCGCTTGTCCAGATGAGTATTCGACTTGGTACGAGAAAGAAGGATGTATCTTCATACAGGGGTTCAGGATTTGTCGACTTTTTGATGGCTTTTTTTTTTTTTTTGAGGCTCAGGCAGGGCTCGGTTGGGCTGGCAAAGCAGGCTTTTTTTTGCTTTGGACAACTCTTTTATCCATTTCCACGGGCGTTTGGAGGGTTGACGAGCAAAGGCGGGCAGGGGACTGTTGAGAAGCGAAGCTTTTGGCATGGCTGATGGACACACGGGCGCGAGGCCATCGCGCGATACACCCACGCGCGCGCGCGCACACAATCGTTTGCCTGGCCACCTAGGTCCTGTGTAATATTCTAGCGTGGCTCGAAAGAGGACGAGCCATGCAATCATAAATGAGGTTTCTCACGCAAGACTGGACATGACTAAACAACGACTGCTCGTCACACTCCAGACGACTGTTTCCCTGGTGATGCTGATGCTGCTTGCTTGTCTGTCTGTCTGCATGCCTTAGCGGCGGGGAGCGGAAAGTGTACCCGATCGTTCCTTCAAAGTCAACTGGGCCGCAGACAACAGCGACACAAGACAAGGATGAGGCCGTCATCATTGGACTCGATCGGACTCGTTGCCAGTTCCAATCGCGTCAGCCTGGCCGTTCGGCAAGCGAGGAGATTTCTTGTGAGGCTGACTGATATGGCATCCAGGCAGCCAACGCGGCGCAATCACTACGCCTCCTCGCCCCATCTAGAATCTCGGGGGACCAGAAGGGGCAGGATCTCATGACCCGCGGCGTCGCGTGCATACCACGAGGAGACATGTCACCTCTTTCGGCGATACGATGGCACTCCGGTTCGAGGGACGAGACGAGAGGGGGACGGTGTAGGAGAGGTGTCAGCTTAGCCATCATCGACTGTCATCGCAACAACGATGCCTGGACGCCGCTGGGAAGCTCCCCCCGCCTGACACTCGTGTGTCGCCCGAAGCGCCCGACAGTATGTACGGAACTACGCGAGCGTGGTACGCCTTGGCAACTGGCCTTGTTCTGACCGGAATCGCGAGCGGACTTTGGGCTATGTCGAGATGCAGGGCTGACTCAACTCGGGCGTCATCGGAACAGAGCCGCAAGATCCGAAGTCCGGCCCTGGAGCACGTTCACGACCGACGAGCCGGCAAGATTTCGACGGGACGTGGTGTTCCAACGAGCCTTAGTCCTTCTTTCCCCGAGAGGTGTCTCTTCGCCAAAAACCATGCTCACCATGGTTACACTGGTGGTTTAGTATCTTGGCATGATTCATCAGTGGGGGTGAGATGCAGCAAGCACCGGCAACATGCCGAGAGCAGAAGACCAGCAGCAATCCAGCGTGAAGCGATAGCCGAAGCTGAGGGGCGTCGTATATTGTCCTGTCGCCCTCCTACATCGTATGCGAGATCCTGGCGACGAGGTGGTATTGTTGCCACATTTAGTTAACTTCTTTCATGGGGATCAAAATGGTGTGATATCCAGAGAGTGCAAGCCGCGAAGACAGTGCCGAATGGGCGGCGACGGCAGAGCGAGTGCATCACCCTTCGGCTGAAGTTATCTTCCCCCGGCACGGGAGTCTCGGTGGCGCGCCCGGCCTCGCTTTGTCGGTTGAAGAGTACTTAAGAGACCACTTGCCATGGTCAGCAGCGGATACATTTCCTTTCTTGACTGGGGACTTAGCGGAATTTGCGGTGACATGGGGACGACAAGGCTATCTGGCCAAGTTTGAAGGCGGTCCTATGGAGCCTGCCAGTGCGGTCGAAGCAAACCGAGACGGCGATGGTGCATCCATATGCTAGGTAGCCAGTCTGGCAAACCATTCGAGGGTGATCAGCCAATGGAAATTCAATGACCAGGGGACGAGCAAGGGCTTGGGCAACTAGGTAAACTAGTAGGTAGATGAGGGGGTCGATTAACATCCTTAGCAAGTGCATGGCAAAGGACCGGGGGATCTTCGTAAGGCTGAGGTGCACGAATACCCCCCTGAATGACTTCGCATTGTTTGGGTGGTCTGAAGTCTGGGGGTCGAGAGGTGCAGGGGAGAGCAGGGGAGGCTGTTGGCGACGCGGCGTGAATGGCCGTGGTAACTGCGACCACGAGGACTGACGTTGAGGTGGTCCAGTCCGCTGACGCCAGGTACAGATTGATTGTGCCCTTGCCGTTGGAGCTTGGCCGGGTCAAGGTCAGGTTTGTGACAAATCTCGATGGATGCATTGCAGATTCCACGCAGGGTGTGAGGTGATGGTTGGCCGCATATCAAGGTGGTTGAAGCGAGACGGCAACAGGATAAGCACTTGGCCGAATGCCCATCCATGGGTTAGTCCGAACAAGAAACGGCACAGTGCTGTTTTGCTTTCCTGGCTGAGAGTCGACGGGCAAATACTGTCGTAAGAGCCTTTCATTGCCTTGGATCATGTCTCGCCCGGTTTGGTCAGGAGTACGTACGCTATACGACTCGTCTGCAATACGAGAAGTTTGGCGGTGGCGATGTTGAGTTTTCACCACAAAACAGTGTCCCTCGCTTGTTCTGATTCTGATCCCAGTACAACCTCGCGACAGAACAGGGGAGGCTCCCTTCCGGGGCGTCGATGGAATGCGGGTGGCGACCTAGAAAAGAAAACGGCGGCCTGGGCCCAATTCGTGCTCTCCGGATACGATCAGCGGGGGGAACGATTGGGTGAGACGTCAGCTGAATGGGCATGGATGCAACACAACGTCTGCACCGTTGAGTGATGCGCAGAATCTGTCAAGCTGCCGTCGCCGGGCTGCCGTACACGGGCATTGCTTGGGAATGACTTGCAGGCTCTGTTGAGGACCCGCGTGGTGGCCGGGACGAGTGACCTACCAACCACGGCAAGTGTAAGAGATTCGTAAGGAGGCGAGAAGAGAAGGGCATCATTGATTCCTCGTAAACCCGTCAATGGAAACATGCAAAGGCGACCTCGTAACGGGCGCCCAACAAACAGGGTTGGCCAGGGCCAGCATCCATGAGAGGAAGAGAAGTGACAGGTGAGAGTCGTTGGCATCAAAGGGTAGGTCAATCGACAGCGTTGTGGTTGGATGGAATCGGAGCAACTGTGAGGATAGGCTCCGCGGAGGACCACTAGGCCACGTCGGCTCCGTGGCTCGGCGCCCCGTTTCGGAGGGCGTCTGAATCCGAATATGGATCTGGATCTGGATCTGGATCCGAGAGGGGGGCACGAAATCTTCAAACACGGTTGTCTCGTAAACCAGTCGATGGAGACGTAACTCTCGTCAGGATTTGGTGGGTTGACAGCGTCACGTTGTGGCCCGGGGGGATCTCGTGTTTCGATTTATCTATTTTGGGCTAATCCATCCTGCCAAGATGAAAGAACGGTGTGCTCAACTTATTCTCGCGTTGGGCGACCACGTCGGCATCGGCACAGTAACAAACGCGTGGAAAGCATCTTGACTGACTAAGGCTGATTCGTTACCGTTGCGTTGGGCAACAAACTGGAGATGATGCACTGGGACGCTGAAACGAAGCTTGTGCGGTACCTACCTAGGCGATGACGATGACGACGACCCGTTAGTGGCTGTGTCTGCTACGCGCGGCCGCAGCGGATCGTCACGGGGACTGGCATTGGGGGCTAAACTCAAGCATGTCGAGATTTGGTGTCAAGGTCGTTGAGAATCTCATTCAACGAACGATGGCTGAGAGAAAGTCCGGATGGCGCGCCTACCAAACTACCTACACAACTCGGGCGCGCGTCTGAGGCACGAAGGGATGTGCATCGTCTCTCGGCCTTTGTGGAAAAAGGGTTGGTCGGCGGGACACAGGGTTGATAAATGACACATGTCGTTGGTTGGATATGGCCAGTGGCTGTGGCTTCCTCGAGGACCAACCTGGAAGACTTACAGACACAATGAGGAGCGAGGTGCCAGTGGTCAAATGAAGCGCTGAAAGCAGGAAGCAGGTACGGATACGGATACCTAGGTAGGTAGATAGGTAGATAGACACAATTCTCCTGTGTCAGATACCTGTGGGGCGGGACCGATTGATTGGACGAGGCAGCCAGTCACTATCCAGGACTCCTCCGAAAGGGGCAGTTGCGCCTGGCATGCGCTTGCTGGCTTGCAAACACAGACATTGTCGAAGGAAGGTACGGGCACGAAGTATACTGTAAGTATAAGTATCGGCCACTGGTGATGAGAAGAACTCTGGGTAACCCGTAAATGGCATTGGATTGAACTGACTGAGTGGCTTAACCTTCTTCCAAGATAGTTTCTGTACGGAATATCCGTACCTATCCGGGCCTTGGGACATGCTGTGCGCTCATGGGGGGAAGGACCCCACCGGAATATTGCTTCCACTGCCAGGTACCTAGGTACATAAGTAGTACCTGCACACAGGTACCCACGTCTATAAAACAGGAAAGAGCGAATGGGAGGCCCTTGCGGCTTCGAGGACAGCTGAAAGCCAAAAGACAAAAGACAAGAAGAAGCTGGATTTGCATCTTGCCATCCCAACCTCTGACCGGACCATGATGTTGTCATGCTTGACGTCCAGCCGGCTTGTCGCAACTTTTATCGCACACCACTCTCCTCTACCTTGCGCTATTCCCTTTGCGCCCCTCTAGGTATGACCCGGCCTGCTTGCGTTCAGGCGCCAATCTCTCCTGATCGGCTCACTCACACACTGTCTGCACACCCGGCAGAAGTTAATTGATACCCACCGGGCGGATTCTTGCTACCTACCTGCTGGGCGTTTCGCGATTCCAGATCCGCATTGGGTCCTCCTCGCATTGTCTCCGATCCTACGCCCACCGACACCGACATTCACTCTCGGCTTGGCCTTGTCAAACCAACTGGGCATGATGGGTGATGGGGTCGTTCGACATAGTGTACTCGCTTCCTCACATACAGATACATCCTCCCTCCTCCCTACCGTCCAGCCCGGCGAGGCTCGGGTTTCCCGTTATGGCTGCTCTCCGTTGAGCCTGAAATCCTGTGTTAACAGCATAGCATGACTGAACCCGTTCTCGCTTTGCCCAAGCCATCTTACTGTCGCTCCATCATTCACCATCGTGCATGTGCTCACTCGCTACCATGCATGCGCCAGTCATGCAGGCTCAGGTCCCTATCGCTCTGTCCCGATCCTTTCGGCACGCCGGTTTTCGGCTGTCGCAGTCGGGAGTCCACTGACATTGCTCGACAAAACAGCCAAGCCAAGATACCCCAGCTAATCCAACTGCGGCGGCGTCTTTCCCGTGCTTCGCCAACCTCCAGCATCTATCTGTATCGCAATAGTCGCTTGACCCAGGCAATTCTCGACTCTTGAGGGGGACGACGCATCGATCGACACCACAGGGCTGGCTGAGGAGCCAATCGAGCGCTGGAATGGGCCTAGAAGAGGAACAAGCTTGTAGGTATTCCACACCATCGCTGCCGCTAGACAGGGCAGGGTTCCGGATGGCGTAGCTGTAGGGCTCACCTCAGCTGAACAGGTCCCCCGTTCCACGCCCACGCTAGCCGACAAATCTCCCAGTTCCCAAGGGTTCCAAAACCTCGTCGGCAAGGACCATGCAAGCTTGCTTTTGCGACTTTTCCCTTTCCTCTTGGCTCCCGACCGGTCATCTGCAGACTGCCACAATGCACCATGGCACCAATACGCCCCAGACAAGGGCCGAGGGCGCGGCGTGCCACAAACCCAGCCTGTTCCGCGACGACAGCAACAGATGTCACCGAGCCACCGCTGTAATTTGTGGATCTTGTTCCATCCATTGATGTGGGTATGTCAGCAATACCCCGACCGGTGGCTGGCTCCAAGAAGGTGGTACTTACTATGGACACGTACACCATCATGGCGAGACTCGACTTTGTATTGCTTGAGACCTGCCTTCGATCTGATGCCCGCTGGTTTGTGCCAGCCTCTGAAACCCTATCGGTGCCGCTGCTACCAGTCACAACGTGAGATCGCTATGGAAGCTTGCGCCGGGCTTCGTCATACCAGGGCACGGCGAAGCGTCTTGTTCTTGGTGGGTCAGTTGGGGATTCTTTGTGGTCACCGACTTACACGGCCTGGCTAAAGACCGGAACCAGTCCAGCTTGGTCTTCCTAGTCTACGGGCGGGTGCCCACGGATGGGGTCCTTCGAACGAGGATCATGTTGGGCTGAACGACAGGGATCGGCTGTGCTAGTTCCCCCGGCATCGATTCCAAACAAAGTCTACCCCAATGTTGCTCCCCGTCCGAAGGAGCAGCAGCAGAAGCAGCAGCCGCCAACAATGCAGCACAAAGTCAAGAGTCCGAAGTTATGGATTGCTGCTTTGTTGGCGTCCTCTTGTGGAATTGACGTTCACTTGCATCATACCACGTACGCTACACCGCCTTCAGTTGACAACCCGCACAACAACTTGTCGTCCTCTGTCCCATTCAACAAGGCCCTCCTGCCTATCCGCATCCTTATCAGAGCCGCGCCCGAGCGCGACCAAATTCTTGCCAGCTTCGGTGCTGACATTACCGTCTCCCTCAAACCAACCGAGTCAAGGACCAACAAGACTCCGTCGCCTACTCAACCCAATGATGAAAATTTAATCACCAACATACATGATGACCGCATTCCCCAAGTATCATGGCGTCCATTGTGCCCGGGTCTCTTCCCCACCTTTGGGCGCACCCATGGTCACCCCATCCACGTCCGTTTCTGCAACGCCGCTCGAGCTCGAGGCGTCTCCAGCTGGGAAAGCGACCACTCCAAGCCGATAAATGCACGCCACTATATGCACCGCATTGCGGCAAAATCAAGAAGGGCGTTGTCGCCATCGTGACTGCCCCAGAGCGTCCAAGGTCCTGACTAGTGTCACCGGCCCGGAGGGAGCAAAAGAAAAGAGGCTGACTGAGAATGAAGACGGCGCGCTCTCTGAAAACGGGCATCCTGGGCCGGGTTACTGTCCGTTCCACGCCAGCCAAGGATGCTGGATGTTCCCTCACCGCACACCTCCTTTATGCCGCACACCCTCCTTGCGGCCTCGACCCCTTCTTCTCTTCATCTCATTATCTCATTCTTTTTTTTTTTCTTCCCCGAGCCAGATCTAGCGATACGTTTGCGAGCTCTCCCCATGCTGCTTCGTCTGCCGCGACGTGGGCGCATCACACATGGTGTCTATATATGTTACTCGTTACCCGCTCCCTCCCACCTTGTCCACAATCATAATCCTTCCACCCCGCCAGCGCTTCGTCTATTGTATCCGTAGGCCCCTACGAATAGGCCTGTCCCCCGTCCCGATCCTTATTCGTTCCTGTGGCCGCCGTCCTTCGAATACAAAACGGCTGTCGTCGTCCATAGACAAAGCATTGTGTGCACTGCACATAAATAGCCGTTGTCTCATCCCCCGTTGCGACTTGCATCTGCCAAGGACGCAAACGAGCCCTCAACCCACTCCGGTTTGCAACCCCTTGGGAACTTCGGAACCTGCCTTGTGGTAAGTCTGCTGTCTTGTACAATCATTGGACGATGCCGCTGGGAGCGACGCGTGGGAACCGTTGACCTTCAGCCCTTGGGCTGGTTTCAGAGCTCACGGCGCCGCAAAATGAGCCTCGCGCCGTCCTAGCGCGCGGCATCCACTCGAGAATAGCACCACAAAAAGGGATCAAGCACTTACACGTCCATCATGCAGACAGACAGACAGGCATACGCCATCTCTCATCACTCTCCTTTTCTTTCTCTCCTCTCAAGGCCACCCGACCATTGAACCGGATTTTTACTCGGCATCTTTCCTTCTCAACCGACAGCAGATGCGGCGGCCGAGGCCCACCATCCCAAGTCCCTAGTCGCTTATGTCCAGCAGCGCCATTTCATTACTCGCAAGCCACCGTTAGGTCTTGGCCGTGCCGCCAGACACAGGACGTCCCAACTGACTGCACCGCCCACCGACTAAGGTACCTCTACCTCCTTGGTGAGGGTGGCAGACGGAGACCCTTTTACGACCTCCTAAGCCTAATCACTTGCCAAAATAAGCCGGCCAGTCTTTAAGCAGCGATGCCCGCTATCACTCATCCTGAGCTGGGCTTGGGCGAGCCGCCCTCAGCTGCTCGGTCTTACCACCACATCTCCCTCTCACAATTCTGCACGGGGCTTGCCCTGCTCACTATCCTGATCATAATCCGTCTGGTGGCATGCCGTGCCTTCGTCTCCACAACGAGCAAGAAGGACAAGGCCGTTCAGCGACACGGTTTCGTCGTAGACGATATTACCCATCTGATCAACCAGCAACGGCTGCACCCTCTTTTCGTTCAGGAAAAAGGCTGGGTAATGGAAGAAAAGTCACGTAACGCCAACGATAGCACTCAGGACGCCAGGGTTCGACCAACTGAAAAAGTATATTTGCAGGTCAACTGCACGGCCGGCGATGGGGATTCGAGGGAACCTAAGAAAAGGGGGAGCGACGCAACGTCACGGTCCGAAATGCTCAAGTTAAAAATGGTTCCAGGGCCGACTTCCGAAAATTTTATCTTGTCAAGACCTCCGCTTCCGCCGCCCCTGACACCCCCGGAACTGTCACCCTCCGTCTTCGCCTACGACGGACGCAGGAGGAGCTTTACCAGTGGCGTTTCAGAACTTGACGCGTCCTTCTTCGAACAACCAAACCCCGACTACGTGTCGTCTACGTCAATAGGCACCTCGACAGCAACACAGAAGGCGCATGCCATGCGATCCTCTCCAACGCCTCGGCGGAGGTCCTACACCAAGACGCTGCCCATTGGAGAGCCAGCTCATCCAACAGGGCCTGTTCTTGACGGGCTCGTTACGGGCTTTCCTCTGTCATCATTCCCACCTACGTCGCCCCTGTTGCCAGGCCCTCCTCCTATCTACGGCGAGATCCTCTACGACGAGACTACGAATCAAGAGGTGTTGGTGCAAGGAGAGATCATCTCTATTCTTGACGATGCTGGGGCCGGGTGGAAGCGTCACACAAGGGTGTACGGAGGCGGCGCTTGCCTTGCTTGTGCAGCATCCTGTGACGATGGCCACCATGGCGGTTTCTACGGCGAGAATGTTTTGCCAGAGGAGAGGCGGTACTAAGGCTCTGTAGTGGAACATGAACCACGATCCAATCAGGACTTGTCTACAATCATCATGACAGGTCGGTTTCTCGAGACATAGAGGGATATGATAGACGGAAGTAGGGCGTCATCAGCATCAGGGCAGGGCAAAAGGGATTCGGCATTCAATCTCACTAGGGAGGGTCTTCGACTTTGCCGCATTTCAGTAACATTTTTTCTTTCTTGTAGATCCGTCCATAAGCCTCACGGCATAGGGATTCGGGTCTATTCGATCTTGTTTAGGCTTTCGTTTGGGTTGTTTAGTGTTGGGAAGAAGGACCGGATGCTTGTAATGGGGGGTAATGATTTTCTTAGTCGTATTATTTCTTTTTTTCTACTTCCCTCTTCCTCGACACTTATCACGCTTGATGATGTTTACGATTTCATGATGATGACGACACCGTTTTGGTTTTGCAGTTCACATATTTGGAAGGTGCGAACATCTGCGTACGTGTGTGTGCGCGCGCGCGTGTGTGTGTGTGTGGTGGGCGATGGTTCTATCTTGTACGAGTCGAGGGAGATGAAAGAAGCATTGTGTATCTCCTTGGATGACGGCGAGGGACCGAGACGAAGCGTATGTGTCACCCAAATACTTTATTGAAATTTCGAAAAGCCTGGGAACATGTGAAACCCTTCCGTTGTCTGCGTGACGCGGGCCATCTTAACTGTGATTTTGACCGTCTTCGAGCTCCTGAAAGCGTCTACTACCTCGAACACCGCTGAGGCGCAAAGTGCGCCCCGCCCCCGGGCACCACGGCCTCCGACGTCCCTATTCAGAAATGCGGTGTCTTGTTCGATGCCCAACGGCGTGATGGATCCGCTGCGGGCCGAGGGTTTTTGGTTGTCTCCTCTCGGGCACAGCCCATTAAGAAGAGTCGGCTGCGGCCTACAACGTTCTTCTCTGGTGGTTGGTAAAGAAGGTTTTTTTTTT
>PJEX01000138.1:0-12719 GCA_005350895.1 Colletotrichum tanaceti
TGTGGGCGTATAATGAAGTGATTGCTGACGGGAAACCCTCCCTTCTTCCTGCTGCTCAGTCGTTCCTGATGTTGATATGGTCCCTCACGACCGTGATATGGCGCAAGAGGGAGCCGTACCGCGGCGGCATCCCCAAGCATGTCCACTTCGGCATGGAGCTGTGCTTCGCCATGGGCACGACCATCTGCTGGGTCCTCCTCGTCATCCAGATCGAGTCCAAGAAGTCCAACGGCTACTACGCGTACCCGTACATCCAGTACGAGGCGGCCCTAGCATTTTTGCTGGGCCTCATCATGTGCGTTTTCCCTTGTTTCTTTTCATCTCTCTCCCTCTCTCTCTCTTCCTCTCTCTCTCTCATTCAAAAACGAAAGACTGACGGGTTCACAGGATGTCCGAGTTTGGGCTCCTCGTCCGCGCCTGGTTCGAGTTCAGCCACGACAGGACCCGACACGGGAACGAGGGCATGGTGCAGGTGTAGATCGCCAGGCGCTCAGCCCTTTCTCTTTTCTCTTTTATTTTTATTTTTATTTTTCTTTCATGGTGAAGATTGGACCAACAATATACCCCGTAACACAGAGCCATTGGGGGTGGGCACGGCGTTGAAAGGGCTGGAGTTGTTTCCATTTCTCCAAAAACAAGAAGGCCAAAAACTCACACCGGCATGAGAGATACCCATACGCGAAAAAAGATACCATTAATCAAGAAATTCTGAAAGATACCATAATAGACGCCTCGCTTTCACTCATGTGCTCTCCCTCGTCCGTCCGTCTCCCCACCGGTACTGTACTGGCTGTGTGACCCCCCCAATCCTCACCGGACCTGAACCTGTCGCCGTGTGCGCTTGCGATACAGCATCGCCCACGATATGAGCAGCGACGCCGCCAACACGATGACCGCGATGAAGCCCGACACGGCGAGGGACCCCAGCGTCCCGAGCCTCCCCATGTGCGGCGGCGGCAGCAGGACGGACCGCCGGGGCGCGTCGGTCCGCCTGCTTCCACTGAGGGAATAGACGCTGTCGGTCAAGTCCGCGCAGGAGGGCAGGCCGCACGGCACCGTCGTGGACTCCTCGGCGACGGTGGTCGTCTGCGTGACGACCTCCAGCACCCGCGAGTTGCGCAGGACGCTCCGCTCGACGACCTCCCTCGACGTGACGGCGGCCTGGGAGAGGGTGATGGCGTAGCCGCGCAGCAGCTGGCCCGCCGTCGCGGGGTACGCCTCCGCCGTCGCGCCCATGTCGAAGACCGTGTCGGACGAGGCGAAGAAGCCACAGCTGGTCGCGATGACTTGCGCGCCTCCGCAAGTCCAGAGGATCGTGCTGGGAAAAAAGGGGGTTAGTCGCATGAGGGAGTACTTGGTGTGTGTGTGTGTGTGTGTGTGTGTGTGTGTGTGTGTGTGTGTGTGTGTGTGTGTGTGTGTGTGAGTGAGTGCGACTGTATATAGGTCGCGGAGATGGAACAATTTCAGAACAAAGGAAATACTCACTCGGGACAGCAGAACAGTTGGATATAGTTTGTCGCGATTATGGCCGTGAAGGGGAGGTTGGATCTGGCCGGGGATGCGGTGCCCGTCAAGGTGTAGGACGACTTGCTGCCCCTGATGGTACTGAGGCATGCCAGGGTGTAGCCCGTGGGACACCCGGTCTGGGAAGTCGCGTAGACATCGCGGCAGAGGCTGTTGGCGTCGGCATCGAAGTTTTCGAATGGGTGGCGGCAGTTCGGCGAGGGCGTGACGCGCGGGAGCGAGGAGGCTGCCGAGGTCGAGGTCGAGGTCGAGGTTGTCGTCGGCGCGTTCATGTTGAGACTGCAGACTGCTGCTGCGTCTTCCGGTCGGAGCAATGCACAATACCTCGCGCCACCATACGGACGGGGGCGACTTCAGGACCGTAATGGATGAGATGTCAGAGGTTTCCGATGAGAGGAGGATATAGAGATGGAGATCGAATGAGGCGACAACAGCTGTGAGGCGAGACCGGGGGCTGAGAGGATTATATGCAGCAGATCCATGTCGGCTTCGCACCACCACCACTACCACCACCACCACTACCCAGGGACAGCTATCATGAGACCAATCTCAATCGGGGAGAGGCCATCCTGCAGCGGCGCGGCGCAGTCGCCTCGGCGTGCCCAGACAGACGGCTCGGCTGGCTTCCTCGGCCATGGTGATTGGGGGTGAAATGGAGGAGAGGATGGCGAGCGACTGGGTATGTGGTAGGGGTTTGGGATGCTTCTTCAATGGAATATGTGAGAGTGGTCAATGGAAGCATGGCGACATGATGAGCGGTTGTGAGATTCAGCAT
The DNA here is from genome assembly GCA_005350895.1 of Colletotrichum tanaceti. Classification (NCBI taxonomy): domain Eukaryota; kingdom Fungi; phylum Ascomycota; class Sordariomycetes; order Glomerellales; family Glomerellaceae; genus Colletotrichum; species Colletotrichum tanaceti. Next base: position 2,300 of record PJEX01000138.1, read on the forward strand.
GAGCATGTGCGCGGGCATGAGCATAAGCGAGCATTAATAGTATGAGCATGAGAATGAGATTGAGTATTATGAGAATGCGAGGGTGACTAAGACGGGGATTACCTCATCTCGGTGTGGACTCGCACACCGAAGCCGGGGAAGAGCCGCTCGGTCAGTTGACCCCCACTTTCACCGAAGTGGGGCGATAGCTGGAGTGTCGTCTCGGGGAAAGCCGCTAACGAATGGACAGAAATGGGTCCGGCGGGTCCTTCAATCGGTCTGTGATTGGCTCTATAGCCAAAGTGGTGGGGTCCGATTCGATCATGGCACGTCTCAGGCGCGTCACAGTTGCCCAGTTAGCGCCAAAAAAAAAAAATCCCAAAATTTTGGCAAGAGAAGGAACAGAGATAGGAAAGAAGAAGCGCTGGGGAAAAAAAGTAAAGTGGAGCCAGGCAGTCCGTCCCGCGATTCTCCCCCCGATGCCCCCCCGACCTGTGGCCGAAAGCCCGTCAACTAAGTGCCAACACCACAGCTGCCACCACCACTACCACCACCACTACCACCACCTCCACCACCACCACCAACACCACCACCAACACCAACAACAGCTCAACCCGGGCATTATAGGGCGGCAAAAGGGTCGCACATTGGCCGATTTCGCTTTCCCCCTTTTTTTTTTCTTTTTTTTTTCCCTCTCTCCTTGTCTCCACCAAAGAAGGCTGAAGTTCGACATTCTTTCTGTCCCACATCAACTTCGGGAGACGAGCGAGACAGAGACCGAACGAGGCGAGACAGAAGACAGCAGCAGAGACATCAACAGAGACAGCCACTGAGACACAAAGACAAAGACAACCCATGGTAGATCACCATGTCCACGACGAGGGCTATCAAGAAGAGCGCCTTCTCATGCGAGCCGTGCCGTCGGCGCAAGGTACGTCCTATCCCATTCCTCGCTTTTCACTTTCACTTTCCTCCTTCTCCCCCCCCCCGTGCGCCTCATTTCATTTTCCGCATTCCCCGCGGCCGCGCCACACCCCCCGCGATGTGCCCCCCTGCACCGCCCGTCAACTGGCAGAGACAACGGTTGAGGCGCGCGCCCGTCGTGTGTTTGATGATCCTGCCTAGGGTAACACTGGGCCTGGTCATCGATCCTGCGTTGCGGGGAGGAAGAAAGAGAGAAAGAGGGGGGGGGGGAGGGGGGTACGGCTGGCATGATCCATCCGGGCGGGAAACGGATATCTCGGACGGCTTCCGGCATTTTTGGAGGAGAGAGGGGTAGACGGGGTGGACGGGACGGTAAGCTGATTCCGGAACTCGGCAGGTTAAATGCGGCGGAGAGCAGCCGACCTGCAATCGATGCGCCGCCCGCGCCGATGAGTGCGTCTATAAGCTGTGAGTTTACCAAGTACTCCCTCACCCTCACCCGGCCGGGGTTGATGACTATCTCATGTCACTTGTTGTGTGACAGTCACAGTCCAAGGTGTTTGTTGACCCTTTTTTCGCCAAAAACAGCAACCCGACCCTTTCGTACACGTCACGCTTGGAGCACCGCATCAAGGAGCTCGAGGCTCAGCTCGCCGCCGCCAAGGCGCATGGCAACGGGCCCTCGGAGCCTTCCCGGACGTCCTCGCCCAGCGCCGGGCCGTCGGCGGGCCAGTCGCCCATGACCGACTCTCACCACTTTGAATCCCAGGACGAGGAGTCGGTGAGCGAGAGCTTCAAGGGCCTCAAGGTCGACGACAAGGGCGCCATCACCTACCACGGCTCCACCAGCTTCTTCCAGCTGCCTGGCGACCGGCCTTCCGGGGCGAGGGATCATCAGTCGACCTCGAACCAGGCCATGCAGAGGCGCGAGAGGCTGGTTGCCAACGCTTGGCAGCAGAGGGCCCTCGAGAACATGTCTGATATCCCAGTAGGTACCGCCGTTGGTTTTGGTTGTTTGCCTCCCCTTATGAAGGCGAAGGCGACTGACTGGCTAACACGACACCTCTTCCCCCTTGCTTGCTTAGGAACCATTCCAATACTTGTTAAACGTCCACTGGTGTTGGATCCAGCCCCTTTTCAACTTCATCTATCGACCTGCCTTCACCCGTAAGTAACGTAACGTAAACCCTCGTCGGCCCGCCCCCCCTCGGCTCCTCGCCCCGACACACAGGCGAGGCATACACACTGACCTTCTCTTACACACACAGGCGACATGCAGACACTGGGACCGTACTACTCCCATACGCTGATGAACGCGGTGTTGTCCCATTCGATCCGCTGGGGCCGCAGTGACGCCGCGACAAAGGAGAGGCTGGACGAGTTCTACGACGGCGGCGCGCTCTTTGGCAAACACGCCCGCAGCATGGTCTTTGAGGAGCTCAGCCAGGGCGTCTGCTCCATCCCGACCGTCCAGACCCTGCTGCTGCTCAGCGCGCAGGAGTGCAGCGTCGGCAACAGCGCGCAGGCCTGGACCTACAGCGGCCTGGCCTTCCGCATCATCGACCACCTCGGCATCTGCGTCGACGGCCAGAGGTACCCCGGCTCCGTCCAGCTGACGGACGAGGACGTCGAGATCCGCCACCGCCTGTTCTGGAGCTGCTACTTCTGGGATAAGATGATCAGTCTCTACCTCGGCCGCTCGCCCTCGCTCCAGCAGACCTCCGTGTCGCCGCCCCAGATCATGTGTGAGTTTCCTCTCGCTCTCTCGTGTTCCCCCCCTCGTACTTTTTCTTCTTTTTTGCCTTCTTTTTTCTTCTTCTTTTTTCTAATAAACACACACTCACACACTCTCTCACCTTGCTTACTTTCAACAGTCGACGACTCGTCCGAGAACGAATCGTGGACCCCGTTCGGCGTCGTCCCCGAGGGCGGCTGGAAGTACCCCCCGTCCGCGGCCCACTCGACGTCCTGCTTCATGCAGATGTGCCGCCTCTCCATCGTGTTCAACGAGATCCTCGTCCACATGTACGACCCCGTACGCCCCAACAGCCAAGCCGAGATGCAGGACTGTCTCGCCAAGCAAGAGGTCGCCCTGCGCCAGTGGTGGGACGACCTGCCTCCTCACCTCAGGATGGAGCCCGCGTCGCTCCCCGCGTTGGCGCCGCCCTCCCACATCATCACGTTGAAGTAAGAACTTCCTCCCTCGCCTGCCGGGTGTCTGTGGGTGTGGTTTACGACATGTAGACACACACACACTCATTCTCTCTCACACACTCTCTCTCTCCCTCCCTGTGTGTGTGTCTTTCAATATCTGACATGCTTCATTAGCGTACTCTACCGGACTTTCAAGATCCTCCTCTACCGCCCCATGCTTTCACAGCGGAGCAGGGTCGAGGAGAACTTGCAGCCGGTGCAGAGGTATCTGGGCGAATGCGTGACGTCCGCGACGGGCATCATCGCCATCTTCGACCTGTTCTGCCGGTCCTTCGGCATCACCCACTGCGTCCTCTCCCTCTCGTACAGCGTGTACATCTCCGCCTCCATCTTCCTGCTCCAGGTCCAGTCCAGCGTCGACGACACCCAGGCGCTGCGTCGGCTAGAGTACTGCGCCCGCATCCTCGCGTCCGTCAAGCGCATCAACCCAGGTGAGTTGAGGAAAGGAGAAGGATGAAAAGTCCGCCGCCGCATTGCTCGGCCACGGCAAAACCCCTCTCCCTCAGCAAAACAAAACTCCTTCCCTCAACTAACACGTTTCCTCCCCCCCGCACAGTCATCAGCAGTGCCCTGAACCTCATCATCCGCGAGCTCGTCAGCCTGGGCATCGACGTCGGCGCCCTCGGCCTACCCAAGACGGACGCGATCCCGCCCATGGCGACCTATGGCATCCCGCAGCCCCGGCCGGCCAACGTGCCGCCCACATCCACGCCGCCGGGCCCCGAGGCGACCAGCTCGCCCGAGCAGATCTACAACTTCCCCTTCGTCGACACTCTCGGCCCGGAGGCCTTTGCCATCGACCCGCAGGTGTTCCAGACCATGTCTTCCATAGAGCCGTTAAGCGTCCGGGTCGGCGCGATCGATGAATAGCACCCACGACCGCAGGACGCCGTCCGAAGCAGCAGCAGCAGCAGCATCCACTGCCCGGCGTCAAGTCTTCGTTAGACGCGCTGTAGGGTCAGTGGCCTCGCGAGCCTGCCCTGGGCCGACTTGACCAAGCGCACCACCACCCAACTGATCGTATATCGTGAACGTAATGCCGCTCGAGAGCTGATGCCCGTCGTGGCTAGCCAGCCAGCTGAGGGGGGGAGGAGGGGGCGGGGGATGTTGTCTCTCCCGCAGATTCTATTTATGGGCAAACTTACAGCCAGCTGGACCAGTCTCGGCTTGCCACGCCGAAAACGACAGCACGCCGTCCTCGCGAAAGGGTCTGCGCGGCGCAAAGTCCAGCATCCATCCCCCTTGTACCGCGCGTCGACGCTCTCTTCTGCATCCATCGTCTTGATGTTTGTCGAACGGGCATCGACGACATACCTCAACATCGACGACGACACGGAAGAAAGCAGTCAGCGCCGGCGAGACCCGGACAACAGCCGCCGCTTTCTCTGCCCTCCCCTTCCGAGGAATCCTCCGGCTCCTCTTAACACAGTGAAGACGCCGCTGATGCCGCCCAAGGACCAGCCGTGCTGCCACGGCGACGCGCTTCTGGAACACCGCCAGCGTCGTTGCACCGTGTGCCCTGCTTGCACAGCACCGGCGTCGGCCCGCGAACCGCCCGAGGACGCGTCATGGATCATGTTGGTCTCGATGACCTCGCCGGGGGGTGACGACGGCGAGAGCATCGAGTCGGCCGCGCGTGGTCTCGAAAGGCGAGGGACCGGATGCTGGATTTCTGCCGCGTTGAATGCCGCGAGGGTCTAGACGCCCGAATAGAACTCCCCTCACGCCGGAGCGGGTAATTGTTTCGCGGAGGATGGAGAGCGAGCCGGGCGGGTTAGGCGTCGTACCTGTCGCCGCCGCCGCCGCCGCCGCTTCCCCGTTGGAGGAGGAGGAGGAGGTTAAGTGCAGCTGGCGGCGCGTCTTGACGAACTCTGCCGGGTACTGGTATAGCGCTCAGAAGCTTTTTCGTTAGAGAGAATTGTCATACGATTTTTACTGCGTCGAACCCATTGTCACACGACTTGTACCCCCCCCTCCCCCCTCTCTCTCTCTCTTATGGGCGATGGACAATGGTATGTATGTGGTGTGCAACCATCCCAAAAACGACAAGATATGTGGTGATGAGCGGCTCCAGATTTTCTTCGAGGAGAAGAAGAAACGAAAGATGATGAGATGAGAGACCCAAGACGGAAGGGAGAAGGGGGTGAGAGGACTCACGGTGACGAGCGTTTTCGAAACCCCCGCATCACCGCCCGCTACGATCTTGGGGACTGTTCCATGCTGATATGGATGGATGCTGTGGGGTGTTTCTTCTCGCGGTCCTTTGTCTCATCGGCTTGTTTCGTCTTGGTATCTGGCTGGTTGTTGTGTTGTTGTTACGCTTCTTGGTACCCTCGGTGTGGTCTGTCGGCACGGAGGGGGATGCTTGCTCCGCCCTTCTTTTCTTCTTTTTTCCTTCTCCTTCTTTTTACTTTGGACGTGGAGACACTTTTCTTACTTTTTCACGGAGCGTTCTTGGGCCTGGCTGGGCCTCTGGCCGGCTGGCCTCTACCGTTGCTCGCCGCGGAGGTTTCGAGTTGATATACGTTGCGTTCCCACATGAGAACCGCACCGGGCCGCCCCCCTCCCGCCCCATACCACGCCTCCTTTGCTTCGCCTCTTTACTTCCACGCCCGCCGAGAGGCCCGGAGAGCGACCGTGGGTACAGATACCTAGGGGGGGGGGGTCTCCAAAGAGGACGAGATAGAGACAAGCACAAGAGAAGAGATGGAAAGAGAGAGTGAGAATGACAGAGAAACTCACACCTTCAACTCGGGCATGTTCCGAAGCCTTTGGGAATTGCGTCTGGAGCTCTCTTCGCTGTGTTGCGTGGGGAGGGGGGGAAAGGACGATGGTTTGGTTTTCCCGCCTCGGACATCGTCCGCGTCGTCGCTTTTCCGTCTATCCATCTCGCTCTTGGGTTTTTGTTTTCCGTTTTTCTGGCGTGACTATGAGTCGAGTCGAGTCCTGGGGGAGGGCTGGGCTGGGTTGCTCGGCGGCTCGGCGCGTCCTCCACTTAATACGCCGCCGGCCCGATCACGAAACGGGGGGGGAGGCGGTTGATACATTCATCGTCATCGTCATCACCATCATCCCCCCCCGTCCGGGTTCGGCGATTTATTTCTCGGGGCCCTTGCAAGCCCCTCGGTCAACTTCCGGTTGCCCGATGTGAATCTGCATCGCACATAGTAGGTCGAGACTTCAGGGCGCACTAGGAGTAAGTCCAGAGGCCGCCGCCCTGGTGTGACTGGCCATGACAAGCCATGACAGGCCAGGAGGAGACGGAGGAATCTGGACTTTTTGTTTGTTGGAAAACCTGGGGAGGAGAGGGGAGGATGACTAGTGCGCATATGCAGATGCATCCGGAGGTTACATGCGCCATGGATGGGGGGCGGGACCGAGGACGCGCGCTGGCATGTGTCATGGACTCATGGCGGTGATGACAAGATGGACCACAGGGGGGACGGAGGAACGGAAGGAAATGGATGGCATGGGTTTCGGGTTATCATCGTGACCGGAGGACCGAAGGGCGGCCGGGGGCCTGGGGACGGTGAGCGGGTACCGTTGGCGTCTGCCGGGACGTGGGCTAAACCTACCTATGATGGTCTACAGGGGGGCCGCGGCTGGTCTGGTTGTTCTAACTTCTGGGTACCTAGCATGTAGTCGTCTGTATGGTGCGGAACAACGAGTTGAAGTGCTACCTCTCTCTTCTTGTGTTGTCGGATCGGATCTGATGTTTGCGGCCAGGGTCCGAAGGGGGATGACAGGCGAGGCCGGGGTCGGATGGCTGATCCGATGTTTGATAGGCGGCGGCACGTTTACCGAGCGTCAGGGTCCTCCTACACTAATGACCACATTCCCTGAACGAGGTCATGACGACACCGAACGGCGGGATTCTTGTGTGGGAATCCTTGCTTGTCAGAGTCGTTAGCGAAATTGCATCGGCGGACCAATAATAGGCCGCTAGGGGTGCGGATTTTCCGGGGTTTGGTAAGCTCTCGCTGTAAGTCTCGCTGTAACTCTCGTGTTACAGCGAGACTAGGGCGATCGACTAAGAGAGGGTATGGAGAAGTAGAAGAGAAACTACTATCCGTCGGTATCGCGAGTGAAGATGGGGCACACCGACTCGTTGGACCGATTCAGGTCAGCGGATATGGCTGCTGGGGCTCGGGAAGGTTCTCGACCTGCTGGATAGATGGATGGATGGCTGGATGCGCCTGATAGAAACCCCCTGGCTTGTCGGCACGGGGGATGGCCGAGGTTGTATCATCGCGGACTTGAGCCGAGAGATGTTTGCTAGTTGAGGCCGGCCAAGAGCAGGGGGAAAGACTGGAAGTTCACCGAGAGACAGAAGTTGTAGTGTAGGGTCTACAGTTGCGGACCTGGGACGCTAGAGGAGACTGGCGAGCTTAACAACTTGACATTTCGTGGCCAGTTAACAATACTACGGCGGTGGACTGCGAGAAAGAAGCAGCTGTCCGAGTGAGCCATTGCTGAGTCCATGATAGCGATCAGGGCAGGGAAGTCACGTATCTCTTATCAGCCCCTTTGGCTCAGTGGTAGAGCGTCGCACTCGTACTCCTGCACAACATGCGAAGGTCCACGGTTCAATCCCGTGAGGGGGCATTCCTTTTACCCTTTCTTTCCTTTTCGACTAACAGAGCCCCTAAGAATTCCCTATTTATTTTTACATCCGTAATTTCGTAGGCTTTGAAGGCTCTATCTAGTTGCTTTTTCTCATAATTGCTACACATCTTAATAGAGTTTTAAACATAGTGTATGTAGTTATTAAAGAAAGATCTAATCCAGTAGTTATAATCAGTCACATAATGATAAAGAAAGAAAGCAAAAACCATGGCAGTAAGAATAGCCTGCCTAATACAAGCACTATTACCCTATACTCATGCTGTTGAATTAGTACGGTAGCTTGGTATGTTGACTTACTGGAAATGGCTTTGCCATCAGGGTCCGCACCTCAAAGGTCTGCGGCCAGAACTCTAAACCATTGAGGTATCAAACCTTGAGAAACAGACTTTTCAGGTATATATAGTCAGTCAGCATGGATGGAATCTGGGATTCTCTTATTGACCATACCTGCAACCTGGGAAGCCTGCGATCCAGACAAATCCTGCATAAGACCCCACCCACTAAGGCAACCAAGTCAAATCCTGCTTTCCAGTCCGATCAAGCCGGACCTGGTCAACGATGGCTACACTCGACCTGAGCATCCCATAATGGCGCTCATTTGAGCTGCCGTGAACCAACCGCCTCACAACCTCCCAACGTCATGGTTGGGAGGGGGGACTGTGTTGAAGGGGTTGCTCAGGTCGAGTGAAGCCATGATTGAGTAGGTTTCGGCTTGATCGGATTGGAAAGGAGGATTTGACTTGGTAGTTATCGTTGGTTAATTATGTCTAGGTTGATTTCTCTAGTGTTTTGTTTAGGTTGCTAATTCACACTCAACGACTTCTCTGGCAGGGACATATTCACTCTAGACTCTCTCTAAATGCCTAACATGTCTTGAACCGCACAAACTGGGCCGCATCGTCGGCGTACTTGAGCCCGTAGTTCTCGTGCGCGTCCCAGCTGGTCCCCCGGGCGCACGCGGGATCGTCAAAGTTGCAGTAGTCGCGCAGAACCGAAGACCACCGGTTCAGAGACGCGAGCTGGGCGCCTTCTCTGGGGAATCCCTGAATCGGTCAGTCTGTCATTAGCCCCCAACGCCGCCGTCCGTCCCGTTCCATCAACGTGCGTAGATTGGGTAGATAGATGGATAATAAGCGTGTGCTTACGGATTGCAGACGGGCCCCGACGAGCAGGTTGTAGCTCTGGTTGGCGACGTGTCTTGGGGAACCCCAGACCAGCGCAGCGGCAACTGTTGATCGATTACAACCACGTCAGCAAACCCGGAACGTAAGAACATGAAGCCTGCGTCGTGACTCGGTGTGACGGGCGGAGGGGGGTAGGTAGGTGGGTGGGTAGGTATAGTAGTGGTCAATCCTTACTGCGGTCGCCCGGGAAGGTCTCGGGCGAGATGCCCTCGTTCGCCTCCTGCACGCAGCCCTGCGAGACGAACTCCCCGCCGCCGCCGCCCAACAGGTCCCCGACGGCCTGGCCGCCCTGCGAGAAGCCGGACAGCACGATCCGGGCGTCCGGGCACCGTGTGGCGTAGTCGGTGACGGCCCTGAGCGTGCTGGCGACGCCGGCCTCGACCGAGGCGCAGTAGCTCGGGTGGAAGACGGCCGGGTACTCGACGCTGGCCCAGGTGCAGTCCCAGCCTGCGCAGACGGCCTCGGCGATGGGCTGCTGCAGGCCCGGGTACGGCTCGTTCGTGCCGCGGACGAGGAGCACGTGGACGGCGCTGCAGGGCGTGAGGGGACACAGGGTCTGCGCGAGGGCGGCGGGGGCGAGGAGGAGGAGGAGGGCGGTCTCGGGACGCATTTTTCTGTTAGACGGTCTCTACTCTGTGAGACTGTATGTACTGTTTGGAAGTTGTCGTGTTCCGAGTCAGATAGGAACTCAGCGGTGGTGGCCAGAGAGGTGCAAGATCACCAGAACAGCGTTACGAGGTCGTCTGCCCGTACTTATTGCCATGACACGCGGGGGTCGTTTTATTATCACTTTTTATACATCTCTTGATAGTCGTGGAATCGACACGATTTCCCCGGACTCGATCTTTAGATGAGTCCTCCCCCGCAAACGATTCCGTGCTCCGGGGAAAGCTGTGAGACTGTATCCGTAGACTGGAAGCAAAACCCCGTCAAATACCGATGCGCAGAGCCAAAAGCAGGCTTATTTCCCACCCGTCTGACAAGGAAAAGGAAAATAGCGTGTGCGACTTTGGTAGTGCAGAGGCTCCAATTACCTTATTCGGCTGTCTCGACTCTCGAGCGAGGATTGTTGAATTTGTTCTCTCCTACGAACGGTGGTCGGAACCCGGAAGGCCCTTGTCGAGCAACCCGGAAGTCAGGGTTTTCTAAAAGCTGGGGGGAATGTAATATCTTCGGCTCTTCACATCGCTAAAAGATAGAAATCCACCTGGATAGCTGGAAACCCGGGGATTACAAGCCACGTTTCGTAGTAAACAGGCCTCCACGCGGGGAAATGTTGAAGACACTAGGTTCCCCCGGATTGAAGACGCTATTGCCTAGATCCCCCGGATGGAGAGCTTGGGGTCATCCGCCGTTAAATGGTGTCGAACAGGTAATTAAGTAGTTCCCACAGCCCATCCCGTCTTTGGTTCCGTGTGCTGGTTGGTGTTCATTGAAAGGAGGGTAACTCTTGTCGGAGCTATCATCGTCCGGTTCCACAACAAGCCGTCGTT
>PJEX01000138.1:12819-25254 GCA_005350895.1 Colletotrichum tanaceti
GGGGGGGGGGGGGGGGGGGGGGGGGTCCCATCACATTTTGCACCCGCGGCATCCGGAGCTGGTCCACCCGCTCGGTGACACAAAGCCCGGGCCTAGTCTCTGAGGGTTGAGCAGCGAGCAGCGAGCCGCCAGTTGCCTTTCCTGGTTAATTGGGTAGGTAGGAGACTCAAGATGTGTTCATGTCCAACATCCGGGACGAACTCGGCTGCTCAACACTGGCAATAACTGGCACCAGCGCAAGCCTGGCTGACCTTGACGGTGCTCAATGTGATGGGTAGCCGCGAACTGCGTGAAGCAAGCGTTGTAGTACCGGTAGTCTGTCCCCACAGCGACAGCCCCGTCCTGGAGGTCGTTTGGGTGCCCAACTCTTTTTATTTTGCTTGGGGAAGGATATGCACAGGTGTCCCCAGCCAAGAGTTCTAAAGTGCTACTAGGTTACGGGAGTGAAAAGTTTGAGGGATCCGAAATTAGTCAAACTGACACGTGCCAAAGCTTATCTTGAAGTTGTAGGTTTCTGCGACTCGTTTACTCTACATGTAGATACTGTAGTTTACATGCCCCTCCCCGACTGAACATGGGGATGTTACCTACACGTTACATGTGAATGACGGCCACAGGACGGTCAAGCACCACCGACCCGGTCGGTTTCCATTGCAAGTGATCGTCGTAGAAGCCATGGACATGGGTCACCAGTAGCATTGCCCGTAAAGATGTGCACGCAACCTCTTATCTCGTTCGGTCTCTGTCCGAAGAGACACCCAAAGAACCTAGACCAGTGAGCCGTACAGCTCGGAGAGAGTCCTAGTGTAGGAGCCCAAGATGATCACTGATGAGGTGGGGGGAGTACAGTATCTCGGTCCGAAGCCGAGAAGGGCACCGCATATTACCAAACCGTGCTAGCTGCCCAGCGGGCTCCGCAATGACACGTGTGATGTGACATTTTACACTCTCCAAGGCAGATCGACAGGAAAGAGAAATCAAGAGACAATCGGGCTCATGGTATTATTGTTCATTTCTAAGTATCTTTGGTAGTCGTAAATCGTGTATTGTGCCGTCCAAGACCGACGCAAGTGTTTCTCTGAAATGAGAAGAAAACAGAAAGAAAAGAAAAAAGGAAAAGAAGAGCATAGGCAACGCTCGCTATGCTAGAAATAATAATAATAGAAGAATTGGAAGGCATGCAACGCTTTAAAACCCAGCATGAAATAGAATGGGTATCGCCGTTAGATCATGGATTCCCGTCATCTGCCGTGCCGGGCATTCCACAAGTCCTCCGCGTTGCCCCTGAACAGCCTGTCGGCCAGGACGTCGTCCTTGCCGCACCAGTCGAGGACCGTCTCCATCCACGGCCGGATGTCCAGCCCCTCGAACCGGGTGTGCGGCCAGTCCGTCGCGAACACGACGCGGTCCCTGCCCCGCAGCCGCAGGACCTCCCGCGCGATGGGCTCCAGATCGCTGTGGTCGGCCCGGGAGCTCAGGCGGTACGGCGCCGACAGCTTGACGTACGTGTCGCCGGCCCGCAGCAGCCTCGCCAGGGACGCGAAGCCCGTCACGGCGTACGGGTCCCCCGACGGCGTGTCCCCGACACACGGGTGGCCGAGGTGGTCGATGCAGACGCGGACGCCGAGCGTCGGCACGACGGGCTCCAGCAGCGCCATCATGGACATGGGCATGTACAGCTGGATGACCCAGTCCAGGGGCCTGCAGTCGCGGGCGTAGCGGTGCAGCAGCTCGCGGAGCTCCCGGGCGTCGAGGCACCTGCCGACGGAGGACAGGTTGATGCGCACGCCTCGCACCCCGAGCCTGTGCCACTCCCTGCGGGTGCTCTCGGACAGGCTGCCCGGCTCAAAGGCCACGACGGCCCGGCCGCGGCGGGGGCCGAGGGCGCGCAGGGCGTCGAGGAGGCACGTGTTGTCGTGACCGTAGATGGAGGGCTGGACGAGGACGATGTTGTCGATGCCGACGGACGACTCGAACGAGAGGGCCTGCTCGAGCCGGTGCGTCTTGGGGCAGTATACGGCGTCCTTCGCCAAGGGATATGCGGCAGGGTCGACTACGTGCATGTGTGAGTCCCACGCGCCACGGGGGATCCGCTCCGGCAGAGTCAGCTTCCGCCGTGCGGTGGTGACGACGACCCTGTGCGAGAGCTTGTCGTCGTGTCTGGTCGACGTCTGGGCGAGGAGAGGTTGTAGAAGAGCCATGACGGCCTGGATTTGATGAGGGAGGGAGGAGGAAGAGGAAGAGGATGAGGATGAGGAGGAGGAGGAGAAGGAGGGGGAGGAGAGAGAGGTGATGGAGGGGTGTGACGGAGGCATAGGCCTTTCGTGAAGCATATCGAGGGTCGTCCTATGTGTAAGGGGGACGGAAAAGGACCCCGTGGTGGAAAAGAGGCGGGTTTGCGGCGGCGGCGGCGGCGTTGTTGGTGGTGGTGGTGGTGGTCGTCGAGCCTCTGTGAGTCGACGTGGGAGAACGTAGATTGGCCGGTTGCTGGACGAGTGTGCAAGGGATGAATTCTTCTCCTCGCGAGAACAACCCGACGACAAGACCGACGAGACGGGGTTTCTGTTATCCGCAACCACGGGCAGCAGAGACGACATTGGAGCGGTGCGATGGCGGCGGCGGCGGCGGCGGCGGCGGTGCGCCTGCACATATGGACGTCGGCCCATCGTGCTTAAGAGGAACCCACCAAAGGCCCGGGTCATTGTGTGGATCATTGAGTTGCAGCATCCTCAAAGAGGGACGACGTTCTGTTCCGTCGATCCCCAGGGTTTGCGAGAACCGAGTCCTGTGGTAGGAACGATAGTGGAGGTTTAAAGTGGTGGAGGGTATTAGTGTAGAAAAAGAGAGGAAGAGAGGAGAGAGAGAGAGAAAGAGAGATGCAGGCCCGGCCAGTCAAGAGTTTTGGGGGCTTCGTGAGCTCGGAGGATGGCCGATGATCAAGGTAGCACAGCACAGCCTTTGAACCCGGGGGAGGCTGAAAGTTCGGTTGCGGCTTTGGTGAAGAGCGGTTTGTGCGTGTGTATGTATGTGTATGTGTGTGTGTGCGTTGTAATTAACTACCAAGTACGTATATGTACATGACATGGAACTATTTTCAGAACACACCACCCTACTACACGTGTGTGTAAGTATGGAACCTGCGGCGGCACGGTGTAATATGCGGGAGTCAGAAAGACAGAGAGACAAGAAGTGTGAGAGGGCTTTTGTTGTGCTGTTCGCCTACGAGTCAGGTCGCGGGCTGCCTGAGGGCGGTTCGGAAGTTGGCCGAGATCGTAAGCGCTGGTAGAACGGTGTGGGCGAGAAGACCTGTGTGTGTCTACCTATTTATTCAACGCCGTGACGTCCCCCGTTTGGACAAAGGGCGCCTGTCTTGGCTGCTTATGGCAGTGAGCAGGACTGTGTTGAAATTGAGGTATGCGCATAGAGGGCGCTGCGCCCGAAGGGCGCTGCGGAGGCGCCTGGAGGTCGGTTATTGTTGAAATTGAGGTATGCGCACAGAGGGCGCTGCGCCTGAAGGGCGCCGCGGAGGCGCCCGAAGGTCAGTTATATTTAGTCTGGTGCGGCCTGACTGCTTAGGCGAATACAGGAGTAATTGTTATAGGCTTAGACCTAAGTAACAGGCTTTTCTAGTAGCCTTAGGCACCTAAGAAAGGGGTTCTAAAAGGCTTACTAAGCAGCCTAGCTACACTATAATAGTTATATATATAACATACTTAAGATATATATAATTAATATATAACTTTAATCCCTATTACTTTTAATAATTAAGAGTCTTATATACTTAGAAATTAACTATAATAAGCTTAGTAAAGTAATTCCTATAAGCTTAATTAAGTAAGATATCTAATAAGATAAAAATTACCTTAAAGATCCCCTCTAATTAGACTATTTAGTTTAAGTAGCTAAAGGCTAAATCCTAGATATATAACTTCTAGAAAGCAATTAACCTATTAAAAAGTAACTCTTATACGCCTTATAAGATAATTAAGAGCCTTACTATACATCCTATACACCCTAAGCCCTATAACTATCTAAAGTACTAAGTTATATACTTAGGATTAGCTTTACTAAGCGCTTAAGGTGCTTAAGGCGCTTAGGGGGTAGATACCTAAGGGGAAAACGCCTAAGGGGTATAGGTTATACCCCCTCTACTACTAGCTATAAATTAGGGTAACTTTCTCTTATATATAGTGCTTAAAGACTTATATACTAAAGGTATTTATAAGCTCTCTTAAAGTAACCTTCTCCTCTATAAGGAGTATAAAGCTAAATATAATAATAAATTAAGGGAGTATAAGATATATATATAAAAGTATATACTACTATAGGACTAGTTTAGAGATACTATTAGTAAAGAGCTCTTAGAGTACTGCTATAACCCTAATAACTACGTTAATAAGTAGGTAAAGGAGCTTAAGAACTATATTTTAGAGTGCCCTAAAGAGAAGTATAATAAGGCGTAGATAAAATATAAAAAGACCCTCTAGGAAGGCCTTAATAACTGCCTTTTAAATATAAAGGAGCTTAAGAAATAGCTTTTTAAGTAGGAAGAAGCCCTTTCCTATATAAAGGCTAATAATATCCTATATATATAATACCTATAGTACTAGCTTAAGGATATTATTAAGCTGCTTTTAAGTAGCTACCTATCCTAATAGGTATATACCTTTTATTAATAAGCTAAAAAGGATACTAAAAAAAGGGATCTTTTTTTTTTTTTTTAAAAAAAAAGGGATCTTTCCTGCGTGACGCAGTAGCATGCGTCTGGCAGCGTCTGTGCGCTTTTAAGACAGCTAGTTTAATTCTAACTGCAGGAACGCCTTTTGCAGTAGTCTGATTAGTCACTAGGTACCCACTGCAAATAGAGCCCTAGGCCCCACATACACAATAGGGCCCTAACAACAGTATAACAAACAACGTATTAAGTTAACGTATAGTGTAAATATTATGTATTTAGTTAGATAAAGACAAGCTACTATACAGTATTAAATATAAGGGGTTTTTCTCCTAAGGAAGAATAGGTTTTCCCCTTATATATATATAGATTAAATTAGTATTATATACCTAGTATAGTGTAGGGCCCTCTGCCTTATATAGCGATATATAAAAGTTAATTCTCTATAAAAAAAGGGATCTTATAATCTCTATAATAATAAGTAAGATTTAAGGCGCTATAGATAACCTAGGTAAAGCGCCTACTAAGTAATAAGTAGGGTGTAGTACCTTTAGCCTAACTAATATAGGAAATAATAGTAAAGATAACTATAATTAGAATATAGGCTGTAGCTAAGGCTATAAGTATAGAGGCTATTAGTAGATATAATTATATAAGCTAAGTGTAACCTATAAGTAATCTACCCTATTATTAACTAAGGTAATAGTTACCTTATATAAGTAAAGTATACTTCCTAAGTGTAAGAGGTTAAGTATAAGTATAGTAGAGATACTATCTCTAAAGCGCTCTAGCTGCTAGCTATACTAAGGTAAAGGCTACTAGATAGCTAGCTACTAGTATACCCTCCCTTATAGGCTTCTAAAAGGGCGCTACCTTAATGCTACATTTAAGAAGATAATTAATATATATATTAAACATAAGCCTAAGCTTATAGAGTAACTATAGTAAGTATAAGCTAATAAAACTAAGAATAACTAACTGTATAGTAGATACTAAGGGTATATTAAACTAGCATCCTTTTACACTACTAAAAGCAGGTATTACCTAGCTAGATTAGTAATACTTAATTTAGGCTTAACTATCTATATATTTAATAATACTACTTAGTTTAAAACGCTAAGGGTAGCCCC
Organism: Colletotrichum tanaceti; assembly: GCA_005350895.1. Lineage (NCBI taxonomy): Eukaryota > Fungi > Ascomycota > Sordariomycetes > Glomerellales > Glomerellaceae > Colletotrichum > Colletotrichum tanaceti. Next base: position 18,625 of record PJEX01000138.1, read on the forward strand.
TATTAGTAATTTCCTTTAGGCTAGCTTATAGTAATTACCTATTAATATATATAGTATAGTAGAGATTAAGCTTTATAGGTATAGAGGTAGTATTATAAAGCTTATACTGTTTAATGTTACCCTTTACCCTAGGCTTACTGTAAATCTACTAGCCTTTTAGAAGCTATACTAGTAAGGCTTTTAGTAGGATACTAGCCCTAGTAATAATTACCTTTAATAAGTAGATTAATCCTTTATAGCCTACCTAGATAGGGTTTACTACTAGTAGGTACTTAACTATAGGCCTCTTAAAGAGGAAGCTACCTTAGCTATAATAGTACTACTTCTTACTATAAGCATAGATAAAGCACCCCTACTATACAGGAGAAATTAATATATAATAGCTATATGTAGGAAGCCTATTATAGGTAACCTTATAACTTAGTACTAGAGACTTAGGTACCTAGGCCTTAAGATACTTAAGTATATTATAAATATAGCTTATAGAGTATGTCTTAAGGGTGCTAAGGGGCTACTTATATACTTAATTAACTATAAGGCCTATATAAAGTTAAAAGCTTACTACCTTCCTAGGTAAGCCCTTTAAGAATTAGCTTCTCTAGCTAAACTAGGTAACTAATTTTCAGTTAACTTTTATAATCTTAAAGTTAGTTATATAGGGTATACGTCTTATATAGTAATTTCTAACTATAGTATAGGTTATATATAGGACTTTTACCTACACTAAAGAACTACTAAGGTACTGCTAACTACGCTTATAGACTTCCTAACCTTAATAGAAGTCTATTATAACTGCTAGGTTAAAAGTGTAGAAACTAATAATAAGCTTATATGCTACCCTAATGTTATTACTATACTTAAAGTACATAGGATTTAGCTTAAGGCTAACATACTAAATATATAAGCTTAGAATAGGGCTACTAAGCGTATTACTGTAATTATTAAATAAAGGGTATATAGTATAGTAATTAACGTATGCCTCCTAAATGTCCTCTAGCTAGAAGTATATATAGTGTCTACCTACCTTTATAACTATATGCTTTAAGCCTCTTAAGGCTAGAAAACCCTATACTAACTGTAGTATAAATATTTCTAGGGAGATAATAAGGCGCCTTATATATAGTTAGACCTCTCTTACTTATATATATATATAGTTATAAAGTGTATATACTTATAGCAGACGCCTAACTGCATAGGAATTAACGTTAGTACCTAGCCTTATAAGCCTAGATTAATTTTCTTATAGGCTATACCTCTAGTAACTCCTATTAGATATAGAGTCTAATATATAGTAAGGTCTTTACTATATAAGATATTATTTTTAATAAGAAGATTACTTTTAATAGTAATATTATAAAACTAGCTAATAATATACATAAATCTACCTTATAGGAAATAGCTGCTATAATTAAGTGTCTTATTTGCTAAGAAGAAGATAAATATAACTTTATATATATAGTAGATAAAGAAGTAGATAAGATTAAAGAGTATGCTAAGTATACTAAAGGGGTAGAGAACCTAGCTCTTTATAGCTATAAACCTTAAGAGGTAGTAGGCCTAGCCCTTTATAGGTATAGAGTAATAATAGCTTATAGGTATAAAGGCCTAGTAGGTATACCTACTAGCCTCTATAGCTATAAAGACCTACCCTTATATACTAAGGTATAATTTACCTTAATAATGCTACTAGTAATACTACTACTAAAGGTAACCTTCTTTACTATGCTTATAGCTATACTAGGTGTAAAGGGGTAAGAATAATCTTAACTACTTAAAGACCTTAAGACTCTAATTCCTATATAAAGGCTACTCTAAGAGTCCTTTAAGGCTGCATTTCTTATAGGCTATATATACTAAAAGCCTAAGGCTAAGTAAGAATAACTAGATAGCACTTATACCTTAATAGCATAGACTAATTACCTATTTCTATAGGTAAGTATAGATCTATAGTATATATAACTATTAGATCTAAAAGTATACTTAGGCTAAGGCTTAAATAAGGCTAGTATATAGCCTAATCTAGGTTAAGGGGGAGTAGGCTAGAAATAGGCTTATAGGGTGTATAGCGCTATAGGTACCTACTAAAAGTAACTGCCTCCCCTTCTAATATTATATAGTTAGCTAGTAAATTACCCCTTTAGAAATAAATTCTTAGAGGCTAAATAAAGCTACCTCTATAGCTATAAGACATTAAAGTTATAGAGGGAGGTTTCTAAGTGCTCTACTAGTAATAATTAGATTCTTAGATATATTTAGATATATACTTATAAGCTTAATAAGTATAGCAAAAGATATCTAAGATATATACGCTATAATACTAGTAGGTATATTATTCTCTATACTAATAGCCTTAGCTGCTTAGTTTAATTTAAAACTACTTTAATATAATATAGTAAACGCTTTTGTCTATACTAATATTAATAAGGAGATTTATATAGAGCTTCCCCTAGGCTACTATAAGAAAGGTATAATTATATACTTATAGAAAGCCCTCTATAGTTTATGCTAATTACCCCTACTTTAATAAAAGTACTTTAAGAAAGGCCTAATTAAATAAGGATTTAAAAATATTATAGGAGAGGATTACTATTAGTAAAAGGATAAGGTAACCTTCTTCTTCTATATTAATAACTATATACTAGTGTTTCTAGATAACTATAAGCCTATAGTAATATATAAGATAAGCTCCCTTTAAGTAAAATACTACCTTAAAGGCAGCTAGGAGCTCTAATAGTTCCTAAGCCTTAAGATTTTATATAATTAGAAAATGTACTACCTTTAGCTCTTATAGGCTGTATATATAGAGAAGGCTGTAAAGCTACTTCCTATGTATATAGACTTATTAGAAGATAAAGCCTATAAGTATATACCTATAGCAAAAGCTAAGCTACTCCTATATATAGGAAATGTATACGTAGGTAATATAACCTTATACTAATAGAAGGTTAGTATAATCCTTTACGTTACTATAATAATATATCTAGATATTACTTTTATAGCTAGTAGGCTTATAAGATTTAATTAGAACTTAGGTAATACCTACTAGAAAGTAGTAGACTATATATTATAATACCTTTATAAGATATAATACCTCTACCTTTACTATAGCGTTAAGCTTAGTAGTATAGATAACGCACTTAAGGTAGTATCTAACGTAAGCTTTATAGATAACTTAGTTAATTAGAAGAGCTTATAGGCTTTTATAATAAAGCTTTTTAGAGGTATAGTTACTTAGTATGCTAATAAGTAGGATACTATTACTACTTTAACTACTAAGGCTAAGCTCCTAGCCCTTTTATAAGCTACTAAGGAAGCTATTTTTATAAGCTAATTAATTATATAACTTTTAGTCTAATTACCCTTTAGAAAGGTATATATAGTAATGTATACTATAGGTATACCCTAGCAGCTCCTAAGAATAAGGACTTAGTATAATAATGTCTAGACAGTTAGCCTAGTAATAAAGGAGCTCTTAAAGCTCTAAATAAAGCTATACTACATTAATATTTATACTTACTAGCTATATTAAGAAGTCACTAAGGGATATATTAATATCTTATATACTCTATTAGCTAAGCTTATAGTAGATAGTCTTATAAAGGCTCTTAATAGCCTAAAATATAAGACTTTCCTTTAGTAGCTTAATATAACTAATAAGAAAGAGGTTCTTAAGTGTAATTATAAGAAAGAGCTTACTAAGGATAAAGCATGCCTAGAAGCGCTAATAGTAAAGGATAATATATAGGCTGTAGAGGAGACTTATAATCTCCTATACGCCTAAGCGCCCTAGATACGCTTATAAGGGTAAGAAAAGATATTTACAGTATGTAGGCGCTTTACCTATTATAATAATAGGTTATAAAGGCTAGTAAGAAGCCCTTCCCTAAAGGGGTATATTAAAATTAAGGTATATATATAGAGGGCGTTACGCCTAAAGGGCACTATAGAGGTACCTAAAGGTTAGTTATATTTAGTCTAGTACAGCCTAACTGCTTAGGTAAATATAGGAGTAATTATTATAGGCTTAGACCTAGGTAATAGGCTTTTCTAGTAGCCTTAGGCACCTAAGAAAGGGGTTCTAAAAGGCTTGCTAAGCAGCCTAGCTGCGCTATAATAGTTATATATATAATACACTTAAGATACGTATAATTAACGTATAACCTTAATCCCTATTACTTTTAATAGTTATATTTAGTCTAGTGTAACCTAACTGCTTAAGTAAATACAGGAGTAATTATTATAAGCTTAGACCTAGGTAATAGGCTTTTCTAGTAGCCTTAAGTACCTAAGAAAGGGGTTCTAAAAGGCTTACTAAGTAGCTTAGTTATACTATAATAGTTATACATAGAATATACTAAATATATATATAATTAATATATAACCTTAATCTTTATTACTTTTAATAATTAAGAGTTTTATATACTTAGAAATTAACTATAATAAACTTTGTAAAGTAATTCTTATAAGCTTAATTTAAGTAAGATATCTAATAATATAAAAATTACCCTAAATACTATCTATAATTAGGTCTTTTAGTTTAATTAACTAAAATTAAAAGTAAAATTAAATTACTTATAAGAAGTAATTAACCTTATATGAAATAACTTAAGAGCTACTTATAAAGCTTTTCTTATACTCTTTTAAGTACTAATACTACTAAAGCTTAGTAATTACTTAAGAAGAATTAATTAGAATAACCTTACTATAAGCTCTTTACTTAATAATAATAAGTATTTATAAGCCTCTAATATCTGTAAGCTATTAACTACTAAGTTAGCTATTTATAAAGAGTACTAGAGTAACTATAATTAAGAATATAGAGTATATACTTACTAAAAGAAAGTATATAATAAGCTTTTTAAATAGGTTAGAAATACTATTAGTACTAACTTTCTCTTATACTATTACTTAGTTAAGTAGGATCTTAACTCCTAGGTTAATACCCTCTAAGAAAACATTAGCTAGATAAGGTCTAAGAGATATATTACTACATAAGAAGTGTATAAAAAGATACCTAAAAATACTAGATATACATACTTTATAAGCTCTAATATACTTAAGAAATAGATTTCTAACTAGTAAGCTACCCTTAATAAAAGAGCTATTAGTAGTATACTAAAGACTATAGATATAAAGGATTAGCTTAGGGGTTTTATAAAAAGCTTTTTAAATAACTACTTAGAAGCCTAGACCTAGACCTTTATTAAAATATAGGATAACGCTATTAAGAATAATAATCTTATAGTAGCTTAAGTAGTAGTAGTAGTTTGTAAAGTAATAGTATATATAAAAATACTTAAGATAAAGAGAGCTAGATATAGAGCTTTTAGCTTAACTAATATAGAAAATAGTAATAATAATAATAACTATACTTAGAGTATACTTTATAGTTAAAGCTATAAGTATAGAAGCTATTAGTAGATATAATTAAATAAACTTAGTATAACTTATAAGTAATCTACTCTATTATTAACTAAAGTAATAGTCGCTTTATATAAGTAAAGTATATTTCTTTAGTATAAGAGGTTAAGTATAAGTATAGTAGAGATACTATCTCTAAAAGGCTCTAGCTACTAGCTATACTAAGGTAAAAGCTACTAGATAGCTAGCTACTAGTATACCCTATTTAATAGGCTCCTAGAAGAGCGTTACTTTAATATAGTACTTAAGAAAATAATTAATATATATGTTAAATATAAGCTTAAGCTTATAGAGTAACTATAGTGAGTATTGTCACATGTAGAAAGGCAATGCCTAACCTACTGCGCCAAAAGGTGTCGCCTAACTAGAAGGTATCCAGTCAGGTGTAGTTAGGCCTTAAGGCAGGCGCATACGCGCCCGCCCTATAGGGCATATGCCTAGGCACATGACCCACAGAACGCACAGGATTTAGCCTATATTAAGTACCCCTCTAATATAGAAAAGACACTCGTCCCAAGTGCACCTCCAAGGCTGACTAAGGCATTAAGCCTTATGCCCTCATCTCTGTTAGGTAACGCTTTCTAACATGCTTATTAGAGGCCTAGATCTATTAGACAGCATAGCTCTTATAAGGCCTGCTTATAGCTCCCTTAGAAGCTTAGTAAGCAGCGTTAATAGGCTAGCTTCTTACGTTAGCTACTCCTTAGCTCTTATTCTCTTATAGGTATGCTAGCTTTAAAGCGTCTAATAGCGTTATTAATTAAACTAGTTATACTACTACTTGTTACACATAGAAAGGCAATACCTAACCTACTGCGCTAAAAGGTGTCACCTAACTAGAAGGTATCTAGTTAGGTGTAGTTAGGCCTTAAGGCAGGCGTATGCATGCCTGCCCTATAGGGTATATACCTAGGTATATAACCTATAGAACGTATAGGATTTAGCCTATATTAAGTATAAACTAATAAAACTAAGAATAACTAACTATATAGTAGATACTAAAAGTATATTAAACTAGTATCCTTTTATACTACTAAAAGTAGGTATTACTTAACTAGATTAGTAATACTTAATTTAAGCTTGAGTATTTATATATTTAATACTAAGATGTGATAGGGTAGATAAGAGTAAGAGTGGAAATCACGTGAGAAAAGTGGGGAAGATATGAGTAGTATAATAGTATTAACTAAAGGAGGATAATAATCGATG